>JAMZAV010003239.1:0-204236 GCA_024449915.1 Sweltsa coloradensis | reverse complement strand
GGGGTCAGCTGGTTGCTAGGAATAGAAGATGCATGTAGGAAATACTGGGCGTTCTACCTTCTTCGGGATTCCGTAGTTACCGTATCCACTTGTGTGAGGTGAGTCTCTTTTGTGCATTGATCTTTACATTCACATTTTAACCTGCAACACGTAGGACGTTTTCAAATGGGTCTTACGCGTCATCGTTGAAAATCCTTAAATGTGTTTTTTGCGAATTTCAGAAGAAACTTGATTTATCCCTTATTGGTTGTTATTGTTTTGACTGATTTTGCAAGGCCTCTGTGATCCTCAGTGACGAGCGACTGAACTCGATGAACATAGAACGTTGAATATACTCGCTACGGGTAGAATTTAAAGCACGACAGTGTCGATGAACAACCAAGATGTTGCCTGGCTGTAAAGTGGCCCGTAGAACCTTTGTCCACAGAATGAAAGAAACACTTTATTGGCAAATTGCGTTGGAGCTGCTCTGTACTAAAGCTACACGATTGTTAAGATTGCTTATTGCTGGAACTAGACCTGGAATTCATAACTTTTTATAATATCTATTAATAGAATTGATGTAATGTGTTCTCGAATGCAAGCCAAACAGATAGACCGACTATTACGAACTTACATATGAATTGTGATAAACAAATAAATGCACGAGCTCTCGAGAGCGTTTGTTGTGTTGTATTTCTCATCTTCAAGGTAACTGTAGCAATTAACTCCCTCTTTCAACACAACATGCATTGGCTGGATTCCAAGTTATGGACTTAACAAAAAGTTTGAGAGCTAATTGATAAGGTGACTTTTAAATCAAATGAAGGTAGCACTGAAGTATAATATTACGAACGAAACTCTCTTCAGAATTGAATAGCAATGCGAGACAAGATTCACTATAGGTTTGTTCGTTCGCGGACCTAGTGTACGTTAACACTCAAAAAGTCAGTGTCGACACTTTACACTGGCTTTTAGGCTAGTGTTATGAGTGCCAGTTTGAACACTGAAGCGAACGGACGGACCAATATGGCTCATTTCACACAAGTGTGTTCGAACGAACAAACCTAATCACAATATAAATGGTTGTGTTTTGACGGTGTTCTGTTTTAATCAAATCATTTATAAGTCCTGCCTAGAAACATAAGATGAACATATTTAATTTTGTGTATGCAATTATTTCGAATTTTTATAATGGAGTTACTCATTCACTGTATTTCGTTAATACCATGTGTGATCTTTCAATAAGTTGTGTAAATTAAAGTTCGTTGTGTGTACATTTCCGGAGACAGTTTTACAGTGCATTTGTTTTATTGAGCGAGCGAAGCGAGCGTCTCCACTTGACTCTTATGGCTCGAATGTCTGTTTTTTTTTTCTTTTTTTTTTTTCTGTTACTGCTTCGATACAGGTCGCACCGTTTCTCTGATCGACCTGAAATTTTGCACACATGTACATACCACCTAGGCGGGTTGCTGTATAGTTTTGTGGCAAAATCGTTCAAAAAGTTAAAAAGTTACATTAAAGTTAATCGAAAGTTTTTTTTTAAAACTAAACGGCGACAAAATCTGAGGTGGCCAAATCATTTAGAATGTCCGTCCGATCAAGAATATGTTATTTTTATTTTGATCCGATAAGTAGTGTAGATGGAAATTACATTATAACAAAGTCCCGTTACCATGGCAACGGAAAGTCGCACAGCTTTTTTGGCTCATGATAGCGGTCAAACGGAGGCTCGGATCGAGTTGAAATTTTGACCATCCGCAAGTTTCGTTCCCGATGAATGCCATTAGTTTTGTGGCAAACTCGTTCAAAAAGTTATAAAGTTACATAAAGTTAACCTAAAGTTTTTTTTTTTAACTAACGGCGACAAAATCTGAGGTAGCCAAATCATTTAGAATGTCCGTCCGGTCACGAATATGTTAATTTTATTTTGATCCGATAAGTAGTGTAGATAGAAATTACATTTTAACAAAAGCAACGTTACCATGGCAACGAAAAGTCGCACAAGAATTCTGGTCACTATGTACTGCCACCTAGAAGTAATCAAGAGTTAAAATAGTTTTCCCAAGAAATGATGTCAAGGTCCTCTAGATGGCGGTGGATTTATCCATTCTCTCCTATTTTACAAATTTTCAGCTAAATCGGTCAAGACCGAAAAGACTTATTGGTATGTAACATTATGGGAATGTCGTACTCGGGTCGTGTTGCACGTACCGGTGCTCGCTCAACAACGCGTCCAACTGAGCGTTTTCCTAGTTTTATTTCTAATGGGTGGAGATAGCCTACTATTATTATTTTAATGAATTTTAGTAGGGCAGGAAGGCTAATGCAGGCAAGTATGGCCATCTGAAGCCTGACAGTGATTACATAGTACAAGTTCAGATTAACATTACAACAAGAGACAACGAAAGAACATGACATTTATAGATTTAGTCGACGAGAAATACAAAAGGCGGATAAGGGTACTTGAAGCGGGGTAAAGGCCTGAAGGCTCGTGGATGCAAAACGAGGTCGTGAAGCTCATTTCTTCCGCCTGCGTGAAGACGTTGCACGTAAGTCCTTGCGAGGGCGTCGAGTCAAAAGCTTATACCACCGACGCCGGTTTGGGAAAACACATCTTCAGCTATGTAACTGATAGGTATAGTTTCCACGGTCACAACTTGATATTCTTATACTCATTTGTAATGATTTTGTTAATAATCTGTGGCTTGTCATTCATATCAATTAATATGTTTCGTTTGTGTAGTATGCTTTACTTTGCTTTTTTTGTGTAAGGCCATTACACATTGACAACAGTACGAGTATTTTACATATTTTACATTTTACATACATATTTGGATGAGCGAAGAGAAGACCACAATTTCACTGACTCCTCCAAAAAAATTAGCTCGGGTGATGTTTTTATTGTTTGTTTGTTTTTCTTTTTGTTTTCTTTTTCTTTTTTTTCTGTTTATTCGCGCTTTACCGGGCAAACGGCATATTATGCGATCTTGATGAAAATTGGAGGGGACCTTCTAAATCTGTGAACATCTCTGAACTGACCTGCCACATTTTTGGGTACAATCAAAGAAATATTTCTCATGAATATCGTTCTTTTACGATTTCCTCCCGATTTTGGTTGAAGAGGAACTATTTCACCTCCCTCAGTTATGATTATGCGGGAACCGCTATTACTTTGGCTATACTGACAACATAGCTCATTCTCACTTGGGTCCAGACTGGGGCCCCTGGCAGTTTCAGTTGATAGAAGAGAAGGATTTAACTGTGTTTCTCTCTCTCTACATGGCTGCAAGTGAATAAGTACATGGAGTTAGCGTCTCCGGGAAAACTCGTATTTTCGGCCTTAATTTGTCACCAGCTCTATTTTTTCACCTTGTCACGTGTGTTTACTGTTTACTGTGTTAAACTTGTCTAGCTTCCACTCGATCGCCATGCCGCGCACTACCAACACCACCGAAACAAAAGTCCCTGACTACGGTCAGGGATCTAGCCGTTCACTGTCAAGGCACAAGTTGTGGAGCTACAAGGGACTCTCCTCATGGAGATTGAGAAGGTAGCGGCGATGGTTGTGTCTACCCCAACCCAACCTTACTTTTCTTTTTTCAACTTTTCACAGAGCCGTTTATCTTGAATTGTTATCCACATTCGCTTAGCTCAGTCGTCTAATTAACTTTTGTCGATTTTTTTGGCAGGCTATTAATTTGTATTGTACGGATTTGTACGGGGAAATTGTACCTGTATTTTATATCAGCATCATCCCGAAAATGTGATTGTATGATAGATAGCAGCTTATGTTTGTCTTTGCTTCAATACAGATTGTCTCTTTAATGATTAAATTATGCAGTTAATTAATTATATTTTATCTAATAATACAGAACACTTAGAATATTTCAACGAAAACAATGTAGGTTATACAAACAATTTATTTTGTAGTTGCATAAATAATACATCATTTTCGGTACTTTTAAACAATTTAAACCAAATACATTATTTTTTATCGAAATACATAAAAACTTTGCTAATGATTTTTATTCAAATATATAAACTAAACATCAAACGGAGTGACCATATTTTAAGATTACGACATGCGGCTTCCCACAGCGAGGTTTTTCGAGTGTTTTTTTTTTTGACGATTTTGACCTTAAATGTATGATAAGCATGAAATAGCATATTTTTAATCAACTTATCAAGACCTTTCGTGAGAATAGTCACATGCCCATATTAGAACGAAAAATGTTCATGTTGTCCAAAACAGCGGTGCTATCTCCGGATAGTAATGATATATTCCGAAAATTGTTTGTAAAATTCGCAATATTTAATCGAAATGATATTATAATAAAAAATAAAAAAATCATTTTGGGCCAAAAATGTTTGGTCACCCCCGGTGACACGAAACAAAGTTATGAATATGTTGGCTAACAAGTGAAAATCAAAATGTTATATAAATAGCTTCTCGAAACCACGGGGGGTTAGATTAGCTGGCTCAGTCATGGACTAATAGGTTTAGATTACCATTTTGGTCCAATCAGGGCGTTTGAAGTGAAGTTAACGCACGCGTAGCCCACTTGGCTATCTGCTGCGTTGTTTGTTGTGTCGCGACTCGCCTATTACTTCTCTCAGAGAGTAAACAGAAGGGTCGACAACACAGCAACAGCATAAGCCTACTTTCAAGAAGTAAAATGTATTCAAAGTTGTGTCCGTCGGGCGGCCTTGTGTCACAGAAATCAGACGTAGTTACTTTTAACTATTTACATTTTGCGGCAAGCTTCATTATAAGCCGCAGTTAAGATTAGCTGCATTATGCAACAATGTTGCAGAATAGCATAAGAACTCCAATATTGCACATGTGCAGTTGCTACTGTGCACGGATCTTACACGCGCCACTTCTCTCTCTCTTTCTCTCTTTCTCGCTTTCTGTTGACTGTTGTTGCGGCCTCTCTCTAAGCCTGTGCCACACCACACGGAACATCAAATTATTCGCATTTATGTATAATGCAATACCTATGCATCACAATAGCATACTTCTTGACATTGAGACCCGATGCTTGTATTAGGACTGACAAAATTGATTCAACCATTTCACCATCTCCACCGATTTATCTCTCACTACTATTATTTTTACCTCTATAAACGTTATAAAGTGATAATATTTGCAGTTTGACCAGTGGCGTCACTAGGGGGGTTTGGGGGGGCGTGCGCCCCCCAATCGCAATCCGCGCCCCCCCCCAATAATTTCCTTGTTTTCCTTTTTTTTCAATTAACAACCCACAGTCACAGCTGCACTTTACGCAAATTATCACTACTTAAAATAATTTAATAATCATTACTCTATTAAACTAATGATGTACCGGCAGGTAATTTCTTATTAAAAGACACGAGATTAAAAAAAATTATGATTTTAATTTTTGCCAGTAGTTTGGAATTAATTCCTACGACAATTAAATTGTCTAGTTAAGTGTTTCATTTCCTTCTTTTGTCCGATCCCAATATAAATGACGAATTTACTGACAATAATAAATAGTTTTCAACTGCTTTAAAACGCACTGATTTGCATCAAAATTACCTTGTAATTAAAAAATATATAGAGACAAGCCTCTCAGAGCCCCGCTCTAAATTCGATCATTTGAATCTTCCCTTTGTATTGTCCGAAATCATCAGTAACAAATAAATGTGTCTCTAAATTGAAAATAAGATCAAACGTTATTATGTTGCCATGTATGCTGCGAATTGTAAGCTCGACATGACAAAACAAATTGACGCACACAAACTTCAATGTTTTGGTATTGCATTCAGCCTAACGCTTTTTCCTAAAACGCACCAAATGCACTAAAAAAACCTGATTTTCAAAATTTTCGCCTGCGGCGCTATTTATGGGGGGCTCTGCCCCCCATACCCCCCGTGCTTAGTCCCTTTCCCACGCAAGTACTTGCGCCCCCCCAATGTCTAATCTCTAGTGACGCTCCTGAGTTTGACTAACAAAAATTTAGAACAACCCTCTTATGGGTTAATTCGTCAGGTGTCAATGCTATGCAGTAATTTCTTAAGATTTACGTTGTAGAAATTAACAATACGGATGAAACAGCCATTTACACTCAGAAGCGCTTTTGAGTAAGAGCTCTCGTAAGAGCTCAATTCACAACTACGCCACCACAGAAACACATCCCGTTTGATTTGCATCTGGCTTCTCAAACCCCACCATGCAAAGGACAGAAAGTGTGAAGGGGCCCTTATGCGTTATATACCCACAAAGGTGACAAGATAAATACCGGTAATGATAAATTATTTCTTTAAGAATTGTAATAATAATAATTGCAATAATAATTACAATCTGCAAGAAATATAGAACTAACGTGATATTGCGTTATTGCAATAATTTTTTCCAGTATTTCAGTTCAACTGTAACAAGCAACACGTGCATACATATTACACAACGGACGACTCACGCTGCTACTAATCCACACGTCGCAATGGCTGTTTCAGAAGCTACAGCACGTTTACCAAAATATGTAAAATATCAAACAAAAAAACACAATAGTGTAAGAAGAACACTTTTATAGAATTTCAAGAAGTCTAAAACAAAACAAATGTTTTGGGTTCATGCATACTATAATACTTTATAAAACATTCTTACAAAATTTGGAGTATAAGTATTGGAACCAAATCCCATATTTCGAAATATTATTTTGAGAAGTTTCGGATTGTCTGGCTGGTAAACGTCAAAACGGTCCTTCTGGAGAGCGTAATTTTTTCCCCTGGTAACTTTCTCTATATCAACCATGTACGTTGAGAGGGAGACTAGACCCAGACCGTTTGTGGGCCCACATAGGGGGCCCCTGGCACCTGGGTCAAAGCCCCCAATCAGCCCGTCTGGCGATGCGTATTATTTGGTTGATTTGGCGTTGAGAAGTTACTGCCGTGTACCTTACGAGGGGAGACCTGACCGTTTGTGTCGTTAACGCCCCGACGTTGACGAGCCAGATAGGCATTTTTGAAAATGACTCGTATATTTCCGCTTCTATAATCAAATAGGAGACTTTATGTTGCGAGTATATTATATTCATGTCGGCACCGACGTAATCGACTAGCGAAAATCAGCAAACATCGTTATTTGAAATAAGAAATTGCAACCTAATGATTGGGTGCGATCCACCTGCACACATGTGTGCATGGGCGACGCCAGCATCAACAAGGCTAATTCGGAACACCTTATGCTTCGCTGCTAACACAGCTCCCAAGTCTCCGTTTACACAAACTCAACCCAACAATTGATGGATATAAGCCCCCCATATCATCAGACGAAAGTCTTACTCTTCTGCATTGGAAGCAGAGACTCGAACCACTCTATACTAACGAGCCACACAGCGTATCGTTTACGTAACTGTCATCGTTAATTTCCTCCCAGCGTCTGGCCCAAGTCTGGGAGATCTCTAGGAATTAACATAAGTACGTGTAAAATAGATTCAGACACAGACATGGATAGTGAAATGAAGGTTAAAGTGAATGTCAAAGGTCTGATAACTAGGCACAAAGTGCGAACAAGAAATGTTCGAGCTTGCGCGGTACACACATATTTCGTAGGCATACACAGTGGCGTAGTGAGGGCCTTTTCAAAACACATCTACGGCAGGTTCCCAACCATATTCTCGGTATGTTTGCTTATAACAATCAAAAACTTATAAAAATATACAGCCAAACCTTACTCACTCAAAAGAAATGAGATCTAAAAAAGGGCCAAGCTCATCTATCCTTCCACATTTGCGCATTCTTAATTCATAAACTTTCAGGGTCCCATAACAACGTCCTTGAAAAGCTTTGCAAAATAGAATTTGCAACTAATCATTTAAACGTAATAGTTCATCCAAATTCTTTTTTGTAATTAATTTAAACGTAATCGTCATGCAAATTCTATTTTGCCAAGCTTTTCAGGGATGGTGTTACGGGACACTGTATACGTTTATGAATTAAGGATGCGCAAATGTGGAAGGGTAGATGAGCTTTGCCCTTTTTTTAGATCTCATTTCTTTTGAGTGTGTAAGGTTTGGCGGTATTTTTACAAGTTTTTGTTATGTGTGGAATCTCATTACTTTTTCAAGTTCCATTGCTAAATTATTTGTTCAAATTAATAATTTTATCAAAGTCGATTTAATTGCTATGGTATTACCAATAAGCAATAAAATGTAAAATATCTAGTGGTCCAAAGACTTTCTTTTTGTAAACAATGTAGGCGATCATTGTCAAGTAACTATAGTTACTTCTTGATTGTATGCCTGTATAAGACGTATTAAAACCGTTATTTGGAAGCCTTCCAGCAAACTTTTTTTGAGTTTTCTTTCAAAAGGCATTATATCACTGTTACCTTAATGTTCATGTAAAATATGAACGCTGTAGACCCACCCGTTTGGTCAGAATCGCTGGCCAATTGAAACTGACGAATTAGACAATAGTCAGTAGCCCGAAGCAGTAGCCAGTGAGCATGTTTCAAGTCATTTTTTCACCAAGAAGGAATGTTCATAAACTTACACCAACCAAATTTGGCATTTGTTGTCAGGTACCCAAATCCCCTTGATTTTGATTGTTTTTAAGTTCACATCACGTTTCATAACGGCTGGGTGACACCTCGAAAATTAATCATCCCATCTCTGCTTGCTGTATAAGGTGCCCGAGTGTGTAGCGCACCGCGGCTTGGCTGCGGCACCCTAACAAGCACTTAGATATGTATCTTTTCTTTGTTCGAAGTGTTGACAAAGCGATAATCAACGAGCTTGAATTGCGGTGGAATTATGTGTGTGAGTGATGTGGTGGGCAGGGGGGAGGGCGTATAAACTTTGTATACATGCATGCAAGAGCGAACGAGTCACGGCGTAATAGCCTTTAGCCTTAGCTGCCAAAGGTGGTAGTTTTGCCCAGCTCTTTCTTTTCATTACCGTAGATAAAACTCACTCTGAAGAAGTAATTTTCCAATACATTTATTATTTTTTAAATTGTATTCGTTTATTCGTTGTTAGTATTCACTTATCACAAACTTCACTGTTTTGTTTGATGAAGATTTCAAATAGGATCCACGTATTTTAAAATTCTGCCCCCGAACCCCGGTGATAACCAAAGATGCAATTATTCCTCTCCGCCACCTCCAGTATATACATTCTTTGAAGTTTGTTTATTATATAGTTCCCCTGAATTTGCTCACATTACGTAGTGTCCTGTATCTATGACTGTTTGGAGGAGTATACTACTTTTCCATTAGAGTGGATAAATGCAGCCTGATCAGAGAGCAGTTTTAATAATTGAATAACGTGTTTACACAAATTATTTAACCGTGTAGAAAAACAATTGTCTCAAGATAATCGGTTTTTGCAGGTGGCAAGGCGCGTCCCTGATCATCATCAAGGGTCACAGACACCTGCGTGAGTGCGCCTACATTGGCGACGACTCCTCGGAGGAAGAAGACGAGATCCGAGAGGAGTTGGAGGCCTCGACCAGGAACCTGACGACGAGCGAGGAGGCGGACACCTCCAACAAGACCAACACCCCGGACATGATGCGTCGCTTCCGGCCGGGCGTCGTCTTCCACGGCCCCCTAGAGCGGCGGAGCTCCAAGGAGCAGCTGACGGGGGGCGGCTCCTCCGCCTCCAGCGAGGAGGACACGATCCTGGCGAGCGTCCTCCTCAGGAAGGCCACCGAGCACGCCCGGCTCAGGGTCAAGGCGCACGGCAGGCGAGGGAACGCGACGACCGCCCCTCGAGGACGCGCCTCGTCGCCCGCCACCTCCAAGGAGGTGTTTGACGAGATCCTCAAGAAGATCCAGGACCTCGGACCTCGAGGGGCGAACGTGCTGCACAAGCTCAACCAGCAGCTCGAGCTGAATGGAGACCGGAGCGTCGAGTCGACGACCACGACGACATCCACGCCGCCGCCGTCGGAGGTAGCGGACGTGCAACAGGGCCAACGTCGGCGGCGGGGGGTCCGCGAGGTCGCAGGGAGGAAGCGAAGGGAGATCTCACTCAACACCCCGGGCTTACGAGAAGCTCTCAACAAGCACGATGAGGAAGAGGACACTGCCATAGAAGAGGTAAGTTGTATTATTGCAGCCTTGCTTGCTCATTTGATCGAAGCGTTCCTTGACCACCTAGCAATGTGCATGCAGCGGAGTTTCCAAAGCTGCAGTCAGATTTTCAGATAAGTTTAACTTCAATACCAATGGCCAACTGAGAAGTATTATAAGCTTTCACTGCCAAATTTTCACCATAGACTCAACAACGCCATGCCTCAACACACAACACAGTATACACTCATTTGATACCAAATCTATAGATAGTCCGAGCTAGTCTGATCTCAAATATGGAACATTACCTGACTTCACAAAGTGGTCACATATTTTCAGATAACCGTATACAAATGCCATACTAATATAAACAACAGCAATTTTTAGTGTACATGAAGGCATATGTTCACAAATGAACATGTACACGATATGATCATGTAAACCGAGACCATGGATATACATTCATTGCGTATTATTAACGGAGAGCGTGATAGAGAAGAATATAAAAATAATATTCATTAATAAATAAATCGTGTATAAAATACTCATTTTTCTTTTCGATGGATATTGGACATGACACACTCACTATATATTATATATTTTAGAGAAATGTTAATACAGTCCTGTTTTTAGAACAATACAAAACTACATTACTAAACTATCGCACTTGTACGAACATGATAGGCATTACAACATTTCTCACACTTAATTACTAGTAATGAGCTGTGTTCAATTAATGTTTAGTATTAAAGTTTCAATGCGCCTGAGCATATATCATAATCTGAGGCAAACAGGGGTGGTGCAAAACCTCTGTAGTCTGCACGCCTGCACTGAATTACACAATAATGTTATAAGTACTAAAACACGATCCATCAGAAGCAGATATTGCATTAATTTTGTACTTACGATGTTGTAATTGCCGGTTCACACACGATTGTACCACTTTTAAACATGTTTAACGTCTCGCGATCGTTAAAATGTGCCACTTTTTGTTTGCATTTAGCAGAGGGTGTGAATGATGAAGAGTTTGTTTAGTTATGAGTTTGTTGAGTTATGAGTACTTGGTATTTTCCCTGTAACATGTTGATTGCTCTTTTATACCTGCGCTTCTATGGTAGCGCCAAATCACTCTTTATCGCCTTTTCACGTTAGTTTTGTATTTTATAACCTCGAGTTTTGTTTTCATTCATCTTGGATTTTCATTTTTTAAATTTAATATTTAGGCTTACACTTGTTTTAATTCAAATTTTACTGAAACCGATGAAATAACAAGATCTTGCTATGTCTGCTTTCAAGAGAGCTATTAACTCGACTACATTATGACTGCTTAAATTAATTTAATCTGATTAGGGTTAATGTTTCATCAATTTGTTACTTCTATGCTTGTCTTTTTTATGTTTCTATGTTCTATGTTTAATAAGTAATTGCTTATTCTCAAAATTTGTTGCGTAGAGGCTGGCAGACACCTCGCATGTTTGGGGCATGCCCTTTTCTGCCAACCTTCCTACTAAGCCTAATAGTGGGAAAATAAATAACAAATAATAATAATTGGATGAGCGTAGCGAGCGAAGCGAAGATTCCATTTCACTACACTGGAGAAAAAAATCCGGAATGTTTTTCTTTCTTTTTTTTCTGTTTGTATTATTGTGTGTTTGTTAACACGATTCCGGCTAAACCGATACTCCGATTGCTATGAAATTTTATGGAGGCCTTCGAAATCTCTGAACTTAGAACTGCCACGTTTTTGAGCGCAATCGAAAAATTATTTCTCATGAAAATCGCAATTTTACGATTTTTTCGATTTTTTTTAATTTCTTCGACTTATAACACCTACATGCTTGATCCGATTTTAATGATTTTTTCACAGAACTTTAATATCATGAATTAAGATATTCTTGTGAAATTTGAGCGCCATAGAAAAATTATTTCTCATGAAAATCGAAATTTTACAGTTTTTTCTTTTTTAAAACAATTCTTTGACTTATAACACCTACATGCTTTATCCTATTGTAATGATTTTTTCACAGAACCTTAATTTTATGAATTAATATATTCGTGTAAAATTTGAACACAATCGAATAATTATTTCTTATGAATATTGAAATTTTACGATTTTTTTCTTTTTTTAAAATTACGATTAATAAAAAATTTAAAAAAAAGTAAATTTGCAATTTAATTTAATTTACTTTAAAAAAATCTTCGACCAAGTAATAATTTTTTCACAGAACAACAGAAAATCCGCATAACACATGGCAGCTCAATGCACCAATTACGCTCATCCAACAACGCGACGGGACTTAAGCGTTTTCCTAGTAAATTAATATACATTATGCAACTACAATTCAGAAGTTAAATACTTACTGTCTCGGTGGTCGAGTTGCCTAAGGCGCCTACCTGGATTGTGGGAGACTCGGGTTCGAACCCCGATCGGGATGGATTTTTTAAAGTACTGATTAGTTACAATGGTGTCGTTGTCGCCACCAACTGGTTACAGTTTTTGGTTTGGGTTTTGGGTCGCAGTTGGTTACATTGTCTTTAGATAGAGAATTTTCTAAACTATACCAACTGCAATCCATGGTTGGATTTTTATGGTACTGAGCATGCGCATATTCGTTCCGTTCACTTCCGATTGTAACCAAAAACTGTAGTCAGTAGGTGGTGGCGGCGTAGTGTAATTAATACCAATTTTAAGAATATAGAAAATAATGTAAAGTAATACATTACGTACGTACGAGTGCCATTTCACTCGAACATTGAATCTAAGTTTTATCGATATATGTTCGACGATAATAAAATGTAATGCTATAATTAGTAGGCCAACATAAGCTTTGGGTTCATCAACCATTTGAATAATGTTTACTGTTTTGCACACATTTTAAAATCTCGTTTGTAAATAGAGCAAGCATACATCGACATAAACTATTGTATCATAACGGTGATCAACAAACAAACAAACAAACGAACGAACAAACAAACAAACAAACAGCTATACGTAATTTCTTGGCGATGCGTTATGCTCAGGGCATAGAGCGAAGTTACCGAAGTAAAAGATTTTTATTTTTGTATTTTTATAAATCATTTACACCTACGGGAGTGTTTCCCGATTAATGAAATTGAGAAAGAAAAGAAGTTGAATAGACACTATTAGTGTGACGTCATACCATCATGGTCGCCCATGGCAACGCGTAGCAGCCGTCAGTTTTGACTCCAAACATTAGAAACCAATGGGTAGTATTTTCGGCAAAGTCTCTCAAAGGTTTCTTTAAACTTTCATACTTCTTGTATTTTATAATCAAATCATAGGTCTACTATACAATATTATACAAAGGCTTGTCACTTTTGTGTTACTATGTTCAAGCTATGAGTCTATGAAGTATTGCTGCATTTGTGTATGGCAGGCGCCCAAGTTTGTTTGGAGTCAATTTTATTCGTTGCTAAGGGCAACCGGTTGTGTGACGTCACCACTAATAGTGTGTATTACTTTGTTTTGTGTTATATTTATATATAATATACATTAATTAGAAAAAGTGGCGTTAATATAAATCACAAAGTACACAAAAAGAACAACAATTTCCTGGCATATAATCGTAACGTTATTTCTTCCACTTTAACAGCATTGCGTTAGTTTGAAGTTAATTTTTAAACTATTATTTATTATTGTGGGTAAGCTTTTGGAGTAATACTTTTACTATTACTTTTAAAACGAAATGTGTGTTGCAAACTACTTGCACTTACCACATTAATGTGTAGTTGATCTTTGGTAACAAATTATTGTTTACATCGGATTACATAATATGGCATGCTTTAATTCAGTAATTTTGTACGCTCATTTTTTTATTAGCTAACAGAAAGGACAATCAGCAAACGCGCAGATCAAACTTCAATTTCCAGGCAAATTTATTTAACCGTGTAGACATTTAGACACCTTCGTAATTCTGGTATAAGTTACTAGAAAAGTGCGTGTGTGCATGAGGCGTATTAGCTTCTCGTGTCTTGTAAGGGAATCTTATAGGCCTACTCTATAGCTCACCGCTGGACTGGAAGTTCTGTTGTGCTGTGGTTTGCACAAAATATGAAGCCAGGATTGCAGAGGGACATATTATACATTTTCAAACAAACATTGATACGTAATCATAAACCCGTCAACATTCTGTTACCGAGAAACTCGACGAAACTATACTGAATGTATCTCGGCATAGACCCTAGGGCCTAGGCCTATACCGTATACGTGCTCCCGGTGAGTGAAGATGGGAGGAGGAAAAATAACTTATAGTTTATTATACTATACGCGTTTTAGTGTATTATTCCAAATCCGATTAGAAATGCTTACAACTTTCACTGTATACCGATTGAAATGCAATAAAAAATAGAGACTACAACTGACACAAATACTACTACTATTCGCTGCCGTTACAACCACAATCACCACCAATACCACTTCCAATAGTATTACTTCTATACCACCACCAACACCACTAACAGTATCACTACCATCACTACTACTACGTCTACTACTACTACTTACTACTACTACTTTCTACTACTACTACTACTACTATTCCTCTATACTACTACTACTACTACTACTACTACTACTACTACTACTACTACTACTACTACTACTACTACTACTACTACTACTACTACTACTACTACTACTACTACTACAACTACTACTACTACTGCCACTACCACTACAACTACCACTATACCACTACCACTACAACTACCACCTTCACTTTCACTATTACTTTACAAGTTGAAATAGGTACTGCTATATTACAATTTTTTTTTACTATAATCAAAAACTATTTTTCTACAGTAAAACATTATGTGTTGTATCTCAATATACCCCTCATGCAATCTTCAGTTTGCTCTCAGAACATAACTCCACTCGTTGACTTTTGCGGTGACGTGGCCAGTACTCTACTAGCCAACATATTTTTCAATTTGTTTAAGTAGCGTAACTTCAGATTAATAGCCCCCCGATCATGCAAGATATAATTCCTAATCCTATGTGATGTGACCTCACTCTGCTTATTCCTTAACTTTCTCCCGTGTACGCCGCAATGTCTTATCTCTATCCAATGCTATGCAAATCAAGCAAACTACACCGCAATAATAAACTGTTGCTATACAAAATAGTTCTCCGACCTATTCTAACTTATGCCTGCCCAGTGTGGAGTGCAACGTGTGCGTCAAAATAAATGTCTAAGAATGATTGGAATTTTTCCCAGAAACACGTCAATTTATGATTTACATTACGATTTTAAAATTCCTACAATAAAAAATTTTGTCTATGGACTAACTGAACGGTTTTATTCAAAATGTGAAAAAAAAAATACCTCAAACGACCTCATTAATCAATTAGGCTATTATTCCATTCTCTCACTGTCTTACAATCACTATCGGCACAAACGCACTAAGCATATTTTACTTAAATCTTCAGTATGATTATTTATGTTTACTTTTATGCTTGTGTGTTTTTGTTTGTAAGATGAACGAATTGTTTACATGAGCTTTAAACTCATAACCTATTTGGGATAAATAATGTAAATTGATTTGTTTTGAAAATCACCCAATGAAGAGGGTTTTTTTTTATTAATTTTTCCCTTGTTTTCATATGTAATTGGATGAGCGTAGCGAAGATTCCATTTCACTACACTGGAGAAAAAAATCCGTAATGTTTTTTTTGTTTTTTTCTTTATTTCTTTCTGATTTTATTATTGTGTGTCTGTTAGCACGATTCCGGCTAAACCGATATTCCAATTGCGATGACATTTTATCGAGGCCTTCTAAATCTCTGGACTAAGAACTGCCACGTTTTTGAGCGCAATCGAAAAATATTTCTCATGAAAATCGCAATTTTACGATTTTTTTCGATTTTTTAAAACTTTCTTCGACTTAAAACACCTACATGCTTTATCCGATTGTAAAGATTTTTGCACAGAACCTTAATTTTATGAATTAATATATTCGTGTGAAATTTGAGAGCAATCAAAAAATAATATTTTATGAAAATCGCAATTTTACGTTTTTTATTTTTTATTTTACATTTCTTCGACTTATAACACCTACATGCTTTATCCGATTGTAACGATTTTTATATAGAAATTTAATTTTATGAATTAATATATTGGTGTGAAATTTGAGCGCAATCAAAAAATAATTTCTTATGAAAATCGCAATTTTACGCTTTTTTCGTTTAAAAAAAATTACGCTCATCCAACAACGCGCCTGAAAAAGCGTTTGCGAAGCTTCCTAGTTATTTATATTCTTAATCTTTAGGTTCCTCAAAAATTTATGTCAAGGTTGAAAGTAGAGAGCAGAAGGCTCAGGTATTTTGGTCTCTGTAATTATACTTAGGTAAATACTCACAATAAAATATATATACTTAACACTTAGGCCCTATGCACAAAAGGCCTCTGATTTTCTCACTATCAAATCGATCATTTAGAATGTCAACGTCCATATTCTGGACTCTCGCAATCTCTTAAAACCCCAAATAAGGAATCTTTGTAATACAAAATCTCCTATATGTTTCATGAAGTATTATATTCAATAGTCTATTGATCCATCCTCGCAAATGTTTACAAGGATAGCCAAGTACTAGATATAATAAAAAGTTATGTCAAAGCCGCCAAAGCGTTAGACAAATATTTACAATTTATCACACACCATTAACACAATGGAAAAGAGTAATAGCAATCGAATTATACATAGACCATCAAACGCTATCAAGCAGAGGCATGCTAATGCTATATACGTATAGGTCAGCGTATCTACAACAAAATCTGTGAATAGAAACTTAATATAATTTCCAACCGTCCCTGAAAAAACAGTGGCTTATTAAAACATCCTCGACAACAATAGAAAATCTTGTGAATTGGACAGAATAAAACTATTCCGAAGTCCGTGCGCGGGTGCTATATTCTCTCTTGGGACCACAATGATCACAAACAACTGAAAATAAATATTATGTCCTACATTTAACCTCAAATTATGTGTATATACGATAGGAAGAACGTTCCATTTACACTCAAAATATTTTGACTAAAAATAATGATGATTTTTAGTATTTATTATGCGCAGAGATTGTTGTGTTTAGTAAGTCGTATCTAGATTCTAGATGCATGTTTTGTTGGTGACCACTCAAGTCTTCATGCACTTATGACAGCAATAAAACAAGTTTACATGATACATAATAAAAATGAAACATATAACAGGTAGCCTATATCATTAAAAATATCAATAATTGGACTTTTCACTGTTAAAGAAATATTTTAATTTGAATAAAAAGTCATATTTCGACTACTTTACAGGAGTCTTTATCAAAAAAAATTTAACAATTTAAAAAACCTAACGGATAAAAAAGACTCTTGTAAAGTAGTCGAAATCGAAATATCACTTTTTGTTCTAATAAAATTATTTCTTCAACAGGGAAAAGTCCAGTGATTTGTATTTTTTACATGATACAATATTAAATAACTTCACCAAAACCTATTCTAACATAAAAGGTATTAAAATGTAACACTATACTCAACGATCTAGTATTATACGCTGCACCATTAGATCTCAAATGTATGTAAAAATTAAAACAATAAATACAATAAATCTAATTGAGTCTGAGTGTCTAATTAACAAATCGTCCAGATGAAAATGTTAAAAATGTTTGGTAGTATTTTTGTTCTCGCTTTGGTGGTATTTTACATTCCCCTGGGGCCCGATTTTGATAGTTTTCAAATTCCTTGAACGTTTCGTGTAGACTGCATGGAAGATACCTCGAAAACGTCCAACTTCGTTGGCAGAGTGCCAAGTCCTCTGTAGCACTGTTAATTGCTTGGCTGCGAAACCCTACAATGGCACATAAGGCCGGTCATTTGTCCATCGAATTAGTCTGATTTTTTATTTCTTAGTAAGCTGTACTATTTTGAAACGGTTATCTTGAGCTCAGTGGCGGAACTAGGCACCCGCAGGGCTCACAGCTGCGGGCGAGCCCAGGCCGTTTAGGGAGCCGTTAAAAAAAGCTCAGTTGAAAAACAGTATTTCACCCTGTTTGGAAAATTGTTTTCGTTGCTAAATTGACCTTTTTGTGAATCTGGTAGTTTGAAGGTGAAATCTTACTTTTAGCGTCCACAAATCACAAAAACTACATTATTTTGGTATTGCATTCAGCCCACAACTTTTTTCTAAAACGCACCAAACACACTCTAAAAACTTGATTTTAAAAATTTTCGCCTGCTGCGCTATTGTTGGGGGGCTTTGCCCCCAAATCCACCGAACTTGGATACCCCCGAGATATTATATATCCCGCCCAGGATGAACAGCCTGAATTCAACACTGAGCCTATGTATGTAATGTATGTGTGTATCTTTTGGGTGTGGGGGGGGCCATAGAAATTTTGCGGGTGGGCCCATGAAACGAAGTTCCGCCACTGCTTGAGCTCATTATATAAACTGAGTGAGCGGAAACTAGAACTAAGAAGTGTTCTACAATAAATATTTACAATTTGAGCATATCATTTGAGCATAATTTGAGCATTGTATGTATAATAATGTAATTTTAATTTTTACTTTATTTATTTATTATATTATACTGTCTATGTAAAATGGAATTGTGCTGTACTAGACTCTCAAATTTTTTGTACTTTTACACCTGATTAATTCTATTTCTTCAGTTTTGTTAAGAACATACGGGTGAAAGTGTGAATAGAAATGTTTATAATTTATGTGGAAGAAACTTATCGTCAGAGAAATACACTTTGTCTAAGAAGTATGTCTTTCAGTATTAATAGTTTTTATTGTGGTTGGCAGACGTAAAAAATACATCTGGGTTCCCATACCACATTTTCGTGCCCTACTTATATGTCACTGATTTGTTGTCTTTGGAAAATCTTTGGTAGCGGGGGGCAAGGGGTTTATGTGTGTGAGGATATTCTTCAGTATAACTAATTTCGCATTTTCGCATTTACCACAAGTTAAAAAGCTACAAGTTCACCATGACGGTATGTTTTCCGCTCAAAACATTGCTCATCACCTATAAATACATTTGCCAAACGATTGTAGTGAGAAGGTGTAAATATGCAGTTGGCATTTTACATTGTAAGTATAGCTACATCCATGGCAGAAAGCCAATTAATTATTTCAGTTACTTCTCATGGGTTTTAATGCGCGTTATATAAAACAATCTAGGAAAAACAAGCTAAGCTTACCTTTGTTGTAAATGTAGAGCGGTTGTTCTAGTGTTTAATTACTTTTGGTGGATATATGCCGGGTACGCACGAATGGTCTGTTTTGAAGGAGATAGCACCGACCCCTGCCATAAGTCTCCAATCCTTGATGAAGGGAGGTGTCAATTAAAAAGAGGTTGTGAATCGGAAATCATGCTAGTTCGGTTTTTATAGTGAAACGTACACGCCCAGACGGACGGTTGCACGGACAGAAAAGTGGTGCGTCCACAATTAAAACTTTTTCAAAGTAAATTATTTTTGAAATTATTTATTATTCAATCATAAACTTGCATCAACTCAAAGAAATATCACAATCAACTTCACTAATGTCTTCAGTCACTCGTGCACTCACATTCACATACACCTTATATCTCCACTTCACACACTCACTCACACAACCACACTCAAACATACATACATACAACGCCACACACATACGTTCATGTTTATGTAATTTTTAGTCATCTTTATGTAACTATTTATGTATTTAATTAATGAGCGTTTATCCCATTAAGTTAAAAAACTGATTTACGAAGGAGGACAAGATAAAATAGGTAATTGTATAATATGTTATGTACTGTATTGTTATGGTTTGGTAAACTGCACAAGTGGGACATTTTGTCTTGTTGTAATGTGCCACAAATAAATGAATAAATAAAAATTAATGCATTGATCATGTACGAACAATTATTGTATGTGAATATAGGATAGCAATTATTTTCTTTGTTGCAATTAATTTACTGGAACAAGATTTAAAACAAGATTTCACTAAACAATCAGTACTACTGGTGTTATTGTTATTTATTTTATTTTAATTGTTATTGTTATTCTTCTCCTTGTTCTTTATTTATTTAAGTGCCATGTAAATTCCAATAAATAAATTACAACTAAACATCACCTGTTGTAAAAGTTTCGTATTTTTTTTTTCGTTTTGCTTATTAAACGAGGGAGCGAAGCGACTGAGTGTCTCAATTCAACTCAAACGGCTCTCATTCTGTGATTCTGTGTGTCTGTCTATACGTCGAAAATCAGCCGAACCGCTGAAAGATTTCGCTGAAATTTAAAACAGACATCCTGTACGAGTTTACTGAGAACTGTTAATAAAATAAGCTAGATCCATTGCGATTTAAGCCTACAATAAATAAAATGTGATTTTTTAAATATTGATAGCATTTGTTTAGTAGCATAGTGGTAAGCATTTAGCCTACCGCACGGAGGGTTCGGGTTCGATACCCGTTAGTTCGAACTTTTTTATTTTGTTACACCCACATATTATTTTTGAGGGGTGTTAAATGGGAAATAAGAATTAGGTGATTTTGTTTTATCTTGGAAACTTGTTAATGTTTTACGCTAATACGTCTTGAACACGATTCGCATTTCAAATGTTCAATTTAAATAACTAGGGAAACGCTAAAGTCGTTGTTAAACGAGTGAGTGAGCCATGTGTTTAGTACCCGGTATCATTCCTCATACTGGGCTCGATCCAGCCTTAGGTATAAGGGAGGAAAGGGGATGTTCCCGGTCCCGGATACTCAACACTTAGCTCACTCACTCATTTGACAACGACTTTGGCGTTTCCCTAGTTCTCAAACATGTTTATGTGTTACACGTGTAAGATTTTAAATGTAGTAGGAAGTGTCATTTTAGGCCTAACTCATTTATTTGAGTTGGTTATCCTGAGTGCTAACTTCCAGGCTAGAATCTCGGGTTCAATAGAAGTAGAATGTATTTCGGATGTATATTATGTAATGCGCTCCATTGTGTTACTATTTGCATGAGTTAACTTGTAAACAAGTTGGGCAAATAATACGCGCGAGTCGAACTCTTACGTCTAGTATAATGTCGTATTTGTAGTACTCACGAGATTATATCACTTTCACAGCTGCAATGCGCATAATGCACTTAAAATAGTATGCTGATGATAATGATACCAAAACGTGCCCCGTTAAAAACCAATTCGTATTTTATTGGTTAGGTCTATTTCATGTCCGCAAAGAGAATAAGAGGACGTATTTAATTAATAATAATTAATACAATCCGGAAATAAAAAGTCAAACCCTACCGGGATTTAAACCTTGGAAATTCCACTTAGAATATGGGTGACCCGGGCTCAAACGCAAGACCCAAGTTTTGAAAAATGCGTTTGCAGCCACATAAAGCCACCGTCAAAACGTAAACCTATCCCACCTCAATTTGGTGACTTGAGACAAATGCAAGTTTTGAAATCAAAACGTACGTTGTGGGATAAATGTGTGTAGAGTGGAAGCTTGGTAAATTTAAAACAGCCCTTAACCAATCAGAATTGCCTATTATCACGCCTAGAGTGACTTGAAGGGTCACGTGACTACCAAAACGTACGTTTTGAGCCGAATGCAAGTTTTCAAATCACAATGTAAGGTTTGAAACATACGTTTCCTCCCACGGCCGAAAAGGTCGTGGTTTGATTTGTGTAAGTGAATTAAAAACTTGCATTTGGCTCAAAAAATAAGTTTTGGTAGTCACGTGACCCTCCAAGTCATTCGTTTTCAGAGGTGACTGCAAACGTAAGTTTTCAAAACTTGGGTCCCTGGTTGGGTTGGATTTATGAATCGTATTCAATATTATCAATTTCATCTACGGGAGTGTTTTCCGAAGAACCAAATCACGAAATAAGATGATCAACAATACGAACAAGAGAACAGAAATCAACTTTAAAATTGAATTATGTTTCAAAATGCTCATTTTGACGTTTCTGTGAATATACAACTTTGACATGCGTGCGAGCTCCTCTCTTTCAGCTTCCTCTGGTATTCTAAACTGAAACAGCAAGTTTTAGTACGCTTTATATTCAATTTCATGAAATACATAATAACAAAATTAGTGTAGTGTGGACTGTGGAGGTTTCCTTAATTAAACATGCTCTTTACACGTAATATTAATGTGACAGTTGGCTTTGACCATTCTATACTATATTATGTTTATTTCATTGAACAGAATATATATATTAATTTGTAAGTTTAGTTGGATTAAGGGCGCGTCAACCGTTAGGACATAATGCGCCACTCTAGCGAGAAGATGTGAGGAGGAAAGTCCCATGCTGATCACAACCATGCAGTCAGGATAGGGGAGGTAAAGGGTGGTGGGGTTCTCACGTCGTGGTCGTCATCGTCTTTGTCATCGTTCGTGTTGTCATGGTCTTCGTCGTCAGGGAGGTCGTCAAGGAGATGGGGAGGGCCGGGTCCCCGAAGACGAGTGCCAGACCTCAACTCTAGTTTCAGGGAGTACTCCCCTAATTGCTAGCTGATGTTTGCGAGATGGACTTTGTCTCTTTCCTCGCCTTTAACGATAAGCAGAGCCTTGCTCTAGGCTAAATTCTACCCGTGGCGTTTGATGTATAGGCAATACACCAGTCAAGAATGTGGACTCCGTAATGTGTGTTTTTTAACGTCTGTCCTATTCAGTTAAACAACTGATTTACAAAGGACAACAAAATAAATCTAATTACATAGATACAGACACAACAATGAACTACAGTTAAGTAAATATTTGAAATAGTAATAATATTTCAACAAGAATGCATTAAAACACAACAATTTTTTATATCAAATTCAAAAAGTATATTATAAATGCAATCAATTAACGGGCCAAATATAAAAAAGGGATGGGTGAAAAAGAAGAAACAAAGAAAAGAAAAGAAAAGAAATAATCAAAAAAGAAAAACGAAAAGAAAAAACTGGTTTATTAGAGTGTAGACGATCCCACTCAAACGAATATGAGGTTTGCCAAAACTCAGGAACAGCATATCAGGGAGAAGGCCTAATCAAACTTTCGCGAAAGAAATCACGTCAAACGCGAATCTTCATTCTTTTGTACAAATCTTGATAGCAATTATGTTATCCAATATTGCTCGATTCTGATTGATGTTGTGGGATTGGTGCCCGTCTTCGTATTTCAGCCGATTATTCGTCTGTTGAATGATGTTCGGGACTTGAAAATGACAAGTAAAGTGCAAAAGATGTGTTGAATGAAAACGTATTCCCTTTAATCTGTGATTTACATTTTGTTTTGACAAGTGCGCAACAGTTTTGTAAATAGCTCAATGGTCATAGACTGATCGTGGGTATTTTCTTTACAGTAAAACCAGTTGCAATGCTATGGCTATGGCGCCGTACCGCCGAAAATAAGTTATTATTCGGCAAGTATGCCGACTACCGAGCGCGAAGTAGCGCTGGTATAATATATATTATATATAATATGTGCCTTCGTCGTTGGTCAGAACGCAGTGTAGGCCTACTACGTCCTAATGTTCGGCGGTACGCCGCGGTGGACAATTCATCCAAGGGTATTTGAAAATCACATTATAAACTCAATGGCAAAACTATATATTACCATTCGTATGCCTTTAAATTGGTCACCAGATCAGTAAGCTAGGCTTTCTTTTCCTCTGACAAACTTTCCCACTTTACAGCGGCAACACTCTTTATCACTTTTAGCCAAACGTGCTTAAGTCAAGTCAAGGGTATTTTTATCACATTGTCAACACGGCCATCTGCATATTATGCTTGCCTCTTTGGTTAGGCACACAGTATGGCAATCGGTCTCGACTAATATTCACTTTACATCAGCCATTGTGTACACGTGATGAATTGTTCTTTTTTTATCCCCTAGAAAATAATATACGATCCTTCGTCAACTCAAGGAAATCACCCAATGACAACAAGACATTTTACTCGTTATTAGGCCTTGGCTGATTCGTATCTTCAAGGTCCAGCTGATATTTCTAAGATCATGCACATAACGCCATGTAGTCAAGGGTATGCGTTGTCCTTTGAATTGCACGACAGTAATAAGCTACCACTTGTCAATTAAGAAGCCTCTCTGATTAAAACTAGTAATCTGCAAAGCCTGGGAGTCTGATTCTCTTCAGGTAGATTATGCCGATAATGCAAAAAAACACGCGCCACAGATCGTTCATATATATCTTAACTAAAACACAAATTAAAAATACGAGATTTCATTTCTTCTAAAAGTCAAATAATTGATGCATTTACTCGCATTCGCTTATCTAAAGATATAAGAGTAAGATTTGTTAGACCATTTTAAGAATTAGACTAAGGCCTAAAATATTTCGACTGGAACTTTGTCCAAGACTTCCACTGCCACTGCCAGCTTAAATATTACTATTATTCATTTTAATCTTACACACATCACCTCATTAAAGAAAGTTTCTTTCTATACACACCTGAATGAGACTATAAAATCCAAATGACTCTAATATTCCACTATAGCAACCTACATTTTACATAAAACCACATGCTTGTTGCAAGAGGTGATACAATATTTATGTTCGAAAACATGTGAGTTTTCTTTGTGTGTTAAACGACATCTCCCGTCACTGTCAGTATTATTATTGTATGCCCCTGGACATTCTAGCCTCGTCCCCAGGCCTAGGTCACGGATGGAGCTGCCCTTGAGTGTCATGCTCTTTTAAACATAAATAGTTACCATATTCGATTTATGTCCCACATAAAAGAAGGGTCAACATATTCTATGATTCCTTCAACATTAAAACATTAAGTGCGAAATAGTTCGGCCCCGTGACTTGAAAATTGTCACTGCAAAACTGTACACAAGATATGTCTCCTTATTTATCTATGTATTTATTTATGTATTTATTTGTGGCCACATTGCAGTAGGACATTTTATGCAATTTATTGAATTTATCAAACGATAAAAATACAATTCAATACAATAGTTATTTACATAAATATGACTATAAAAATAATATAAACAATTGTACAGGGGTGGATTGGGGGGAAAAATCCGCCCTGGCGATTTCCAATAAACGGCCCCGTTTGCCCCCCCCCCCCCCCCCCCACCACCCCCACAATAACCAGTAGTTTTTTGTGAAAGAATCGGTTCCTGGCGATTTCCAACAATACGGCCCTGTTAAGCCCCCCCCCCCCCACTTTCGCCCCACAATAATCATAGTTTTTGTAGTATTTGTAGCTTTTTTCCATGCTCTTCGATGCGCGAGTATATGTGCCTCCATCAATACTTCACAAATCTTTGTCACAGCGGCCCTACCCTTCCTTTTACCGGCCTTGTATTTATAATCTCAATGAACCCGTCTAGGCCCGGGGTAGAATTGGCCCAGAGCATAGCTCTGCTAATCGTAAAAGGCGATTCAAGAGAAAAAGTCCACCTCGCAAACATCAGATCAGCTAGTATGAAGGGTATTATTTTACTCCCAGAAATAAGGCAAGGTCTGGCATCGTCGTCGGGACTTGCCCCCTTCCCTTGACGACCCCTCGACGACGATGACGACAATGACACCACGAACGATGACGAAGACAATGACGACCGCGACGTGAGAATCCCTTTTCCTCCCATTACCCGTGGCTGGTTCTGACCAGCATGGGCACCTCCCCCCTCCCCCCCTAGGTTAGAGTGGTGCATTATGACCTAACGGTTGACGCGTCCTTAATTCAAATAAACAAAATAATCTCAAATAGCTCACTTGCTCACTCGGCCCAAAGAGCTCCGTCTTCCACATTTTATAATTCTAAGAACAGCATCATTACCTGATTGATGATTGATTTGAATGTAGGCGGCCCAAACACTTCTCAGCCCTACCGGCCCTTCTGGCATTTATCCTGTCGACAGATGGGCCTATCCGCCCCTGCAATTGTATGTTTTGAGTATTGTGTGATCGAGTGTGTAAAGTGTAAATATAAATTGTATGTGCGTGCACGAGTGACTGAAGACATAAAGTGAAGTTGTAATGTTATTTCTTTTAGTTGATTTCGAAAGTGATAAATAAAACTAGTATTGTGCAAAATAATCTAAAAGAGGTTTATTCAATGGCAAAAGATTGTTATGAGAAGACTGCAACCTTATGAAACAGGAATATACCTTATACTTGTACACATCAATTCGGCTGGAGGGAATATGAAATTTGTGATTTCGTGTATTCCTTGGTGGCACACGGTAGTTCAATTATTCGATTTGAAGGCAAGTCAAGCAGGTTATTTGCAATTTTATAGAGCAGAACAATGCCCATAAATTTCCTCCAGCTTTGAGGAGTACCTTCTTAACTTGTCAGAACACATATCCCAGATAATTTACTCTGAGGCCTTGAAGCACAAGTGTTTGAAATATAGTTGTTGTACTCTCTCTTTAATGTAATTTTTGTGACATGATTTTGGTTCCAAATTTGGTTAGCATATTCTACTTGAGGCCTTTACTACATTTATGTAAAGAAAGGGGACCTAACGTTCGTTCACTGAAGGTATCCACACAGTTTCGATTTATTAATCCTAAAATTTTATGTGGTTTGGGAATCTTTTTCGATATAATATAATGATTAAGCGAGCGAAGCGAGCGTTTCCATTTGACTCTGCCGGAAAAATTAGTCACTGGTTTTGTTTTGTTTTTTTTGTTTGTATGTCTCGCCATAACGTTCGAACGGAGGCTTGGATCGAGTTGAACTTTGGACCATCCGCAAGCTTCATTCTCGATTGAATGCCATTTTTTTTTTGTGGCAAAATCGTTCAAAAAGTTAAAAAGTTACATTAAAGTTAATCGAATGTTTTTTTCGAACTAAACGGACACAAAATCTGAGGTGGCCAAATCATTTAGAATGTCCGTCCGGTCACGAATATGTTAATTTTATTTTGATCCGATAAGTATTGTAGATGGAAATTACATTATAACAAAGTACCGTTACCATGGCAACGGAAAGTCGCGCAGCTTTTTTGGCTCATGATAGCGGTCGAACGGAGTTTCGGATCGAGTTGAAATTTGTACCATCCGCAAGCTTCGATCTGGATTGAATGCCATTAGTTTTGTGGCAAAATCGTTCAAAAAGTTAAAAAGTTACATTAAAGTTAATCGAAAGTTTTTTTTTAAACTAAACGGCGACAAAATCTGAGGTAGCCAAATCATTTAGAATGTCCGTCCGGTCACGAATATGTTAATTTTATTTTGATCCGATAAGTAGTGTAGGTGGAAATTACATTTTAACAAAAGTAACGTTACCATGGCATCGACAAGTCGCACGAAGCTGGAGCTTTTTTGGCTCATGGTAGCGGTTGCACGAAGATTCAGATCAGGTTGAAATTTGGACCATCAACAAATTGTATAGCACGTGCTCGCTTATCAACGCGTGCAACTGAGCGTTTTCCTAGTTTAAATGACAATTTGTGTCAAAAGACATTCCAAGATCTCTAATTTTATTCACATAGTAATTAAAATGTTACTGTTTACTTTTTGTTTGTCTACTTAAGACACATTAAGATAACCATGTCCGACACCATTCTTAAAGCGAATCATGATCAAGGTGAAGTCTAAAGTAGTCCAATCGATCCGTGACTGGGAGGTATATTTTCAAATCATCTGCATACAAGATACATTAAGCACTCTTGATTTGCGATGGAAGGTCATTTACAAAGATAGTTAATAGAAGTGGTCCAAGAATCGATCCCTGTGGTACTCCGAATGGCACAGAAATGAATGAAGATGAACTTGCGTCAATACCAACCGATTGTGTTCTACCAGAAAGATAGTCTCGTAGAAGTTCTTTGACCTTTTCACAGATACCGAAGCTTTCTAGTTTATGCACAAGAACCCCCCCCCCGTACCCGTACCCGTACTCGTACCGTATCAAAAGCTTTACTAAAATTAGCGAAAACTGCATCAACATGTACCTTTTTGTTCACGCAATCTGCAATATCACAAAAACAAAAACAATAATGCAAGATGTGATACCGTAGAACGTTTGCGTACAGAGCCATGCTGCTCCGGAGCAATTGCCGTTATACATGGTTGTAAATTATAATGTTTGTGTAGAATTTTCTCAAAGACTTAAAAAAAAAGATCGGTAGAAGGAAGATTGGCATGTAATTTGACACCTTAAAATGACTTCCTTTTTTGGACCCAATGATGGCTTGCTTCCAAAAACTCCAGTAGTCAGTGCAGAATTGAATATAACACATAATAAAATGATATGATAATATTATATATAATATCATGATTCCCGAATCAACTCCGGAGAAAATCTGGTCATCTCAACCACTGACAATCTGTCTAACCTCTAACCAGCCTCTCTCTGTGTTGTGACAGGGCCTGGAGCCAGACGGTATCGCCGACCACCACCGTCAGTTGAACCAGACGACGGCGGGTGACCACTCCAACAGCGAAGTCTGGTCGTCGTTCTCGAGTAGCGAAGAAGCTCTTCTCAAGTGTTCTGGATTGGTGCTCAACCTGCCGCTACAACCTCACCGTAGCTGCGAGTCTCACAGGGGGCCGGACGAGCACGCCTTCGCTGCCCTGCGCAACACCATCACATACAAGTATGGTCACTCCTTGCAGTATTTCATTCTTTTCATCTTCAACATAAGCGGTTACCAGTATCCGTTTTTGAAACCATTAATATAAATTTATTTCTCTTTCCTGCTGTGCAAATATGTCAACATCGAGGTGCTTATGGTTAGCAGTTGGAAGGGAACCTAAATTAAGAGTTTTATTAATTGTTCATCTGCTCCGCCAGGAACACTATGAAAACAAAACCATAGGTTGCTTAACTAATTTACAACTTCAACAATGTTATATCTCGGTGACTGAAAACTGATCAACAACCTCCATTGGGTTTTGCAGCAGCTTACCTCAAAATTGCGGAAAAACGTTGAGAGTGGAAAACCTCAGTGGGTGCAATATCATTGGTGCATTCACTACGTGCGTCATGATCTGGTAGTAAATTGGCAAAACCAGCAATTTTGTCTAGTGAAATAATCAATCAGTATAAAATGGACTAGCACCAGGATTAGGATGTCTACTCGAGAGAGAGAGGATTGTTAGCACAGCAATAGCACGGACACAATTTTGTTTGTTTGTGGAGTTCATATATGTTTCATATTACATCACGTCCATTATTTCTTTTGTCAAGTGAACAATGTAGGCGTTTACAATCTAAATGCACCTAAATCTTTCTTTGATTTTGTTCCAGGGTGCCGAGCAATGGGTATTACTTCTTCGTGTTCAGCAGTGAGAACGAGATCCAGCCTAACTTCATCAGCGTCCAGTTCGAGCTGGAGAAGACTGTGTATGACGTGTCTAATCCAGTGGCGTCGTGTCGTAACGCCATAGGGTCGTGCTCTCTTCCACTCGGATTCTGGTCGCAGGACACGGTGATCCTCGAGCTGCCTGCCGACAGCAACGCCTCCTTGTGGAACGAGGAGTTCTTTGCTTCCTCAGAATGCCAGCCTCGTACGGCCATCTACCTGGCTTGCATCATCGCAGTGCCCCTGCTCATAGTGATCTTTGCCTTCCACTAACCTCCACCATGTAACACCCAGGGCAGAATGCCTCGTACGGCCATCTACCTGGCCACGCAGTACCCCTGCTAATCGTGATCTTTGTATTCCACTAATCTAGAAAATAATGGAGGAAATCAAGATGAAACAAACCAGCCTAAATCCATAGGCGTAACCGACGCGAGCACTGATCTTCATCTTTCGAAAGGACGTCTTAAAAATGTTCCCAGTCTTGTTGCTGTGCTCGAAGGTCTTTCGAGTCTCAAACTATATTAGTGTATGGACAATTGTAAAAACATTTCGATAAGAATATCAACGCGTACCCAAAATATGACTGACTTGACCTCTGTCAGGTCATAAGCATTCGTTAGGCACGCTGCCTGTAACTTGCAGTCTACAATGATGTCTACGTGATGAATGATGATGTGAATCCAGCAATGTTCAAGCACTGCGTTAAAACGTTTAAAACGTCAAGTTCAGACGCTGCGGTACAGAGCCAAGTCCCCTGATAGGAGAGGGCTCGCCCTTGGACGTGACGTCCGGACGTAGTGTTTAGTTTAGACGTTGCTGCAGATACAGAATTGTAGCACACACCTTTACCCAAAAGTGGTGGGTATGTGTTGGTTGGGTATCACGTACACAGCTGGAGGTATCGACGGTTAGGACTCGCCACACAGACAGTCTAGTGACTGTGAGCATCTGGTTGTTTGCATCTTCAGTATATTCAATTTGATACGGCCATACAACATGCGTTGCAAGTTACTGTTTTGTGTAATCTTTATGTATGTCTGCGCCATGTCAACATATTAAGTTAGCACCATCCGGCATCTAACCACTTTATTCACCCGTTAAGCTGACTTACAGGTTATCTTAAAGGATGGGAAAGGATTAAAATTAATTAATTATGCTATTTGGAATGTTTGGTTACAATGTTTTGAGTAAATTTTACACGACAATTTAACTTGCTCCCATAATAAATGTATAACTCAATTTAGTACTTGACTGACAAGGAGAGTAGCTCACGAGTAACTTAAGACCCTTGATTCGGAAGGTCGCAGGTCCGATACTCGCCACCGGAAATCCTCTCTAAAAGTTGGGTCCAAGATTTTCTTGAGTCATTACGACAAATACTGAAATTAGTCCACTCAAACAGCCCTCGGTCATTCCCTTAATTAACTATAACCCTAACACCCCACCCCAATTACCAAGTTATAGGTTGAACCAGATAAGCTGGCGGGCGTCAAGGTCAAGCGAGAGCACGGACGCCAACGTTGACAATTTACACACAACTAGCATTAGGTAGGGCCTACCGTATTTGGTCATGTTATCGTGATATGTTATCACATAAATCAACATTTTATAAGCTGTGAATAAAGTAGTTCGTCCCACAGAGTCAGTATTTTAGCGAAATAATGATTTAAGTAATCACGATTACGAAAGTGTTTTTTGCCTTGTTGGTCATGGTGTGTCCAAAGTTCCAGCTGTTTATAATGCCAACCTCGCCAGATGTGATGTCAATGTTTAGGAGCATCAAAATGTCTTGATTTTATTCGTACACTTCATGAATACTTTATTTTTAGGATAATATTGGGCAAGGCTTGGCTTTTTTAGAGACCGTTATTTTATCTACTTTTTGCCGATCCTGTGGCCATAGTGCGTGGTCGACAGTGCTGCGATCCCTCGGCGACCGCCACCTTATCTGGTCCACACTATAGTCACCTGAAGAGAGTCACACACGGTTTAGCCGCGGTCGCTTAGCCGGTTCCCACTCGAACACCCCTTCAGGCGTGGTCAGGGGTAGAATGGGTGACCGCTCTGCCCTGAAACACACTTATACCTCCGGTTAGAGCAGATGGAGAGTTCGAGAGCTAGTGCAACGGCTTCGTTCTCCTCGACGTCTGGTCGGCAGTCTGGGTTAAGTGGAGGACCCTGTGTAACTGTCAAGGTTACACTGTCCTTTCAGATGGGACGTAAAGCCGTTGGTCCCCTTGGTACTTTTCGAAAGGAGTAGGCTACGTGCCGGTACCGGGTTTCCTCTCCTCCCTTCACTATTAAATTTGCAGTAGTGGATTACATTATACGTCGCAAATAGAGATTTAATATTTAACAATAATACCTGATGTGTAGCCTGCAGCGGTCATGTAATAAATATGTAATGGTTGAATGATATCATTAGTGTTGCAATATTGTCTTGACTTGTAAAACCTTGGATACAATATGTCTGTTAGGTTAAAGCATGGTCATTGTCTACTGACATAAGAGCATATAGCAAAGGTTGCTCACTTTTCTTCCTGCAGGGTGCTGCCTAGAGCTCAATGAAAGGTTAGATTGTTTTTAATGGGGCAGTTGTAAGTCAGTTAATATTTATTATTCACTGCTCGATCGAGTCGATCGAGTCGACATAACATTGGACGAGCAAAACATCAAGTACTGGTACGTGTGTTGTGGACGTCCGTTTTGCGTTTACAAGCCTTGAATTACAAGGACAAGGTGATTCAGCTTATCATCATAATTGGATGCGTTGCATTGCAATAATATCATATTATTATCTCATTTACAATGTTGCACTGTGTTAGTTTTCTGTGCAGATAATTATATACAAGTTTCACATAAATACAAAGTAACCTCATCTTGATATATTGTACAGGATTACTTGGCTTATCACTCACTACACCTCGGTCGAGGGTGACTGCATACATAGCGCCTTATCAATAACTTCTTGCTTGAAATGATTACTTTGCTCGCATGTCAACAACATACGAGCATTATCAATCATATAATTACCCAATATTTAACTCCAAACAGTTTACAAGAAATAAATAAATACCTAACAAACAACTAATACTTGTACACAAAATATGAATTTGAAGTGAATAATGTATAGTGTAACCATGCTAAAAACTTGCAATAATTTATTATTTACTGTATTGAAGGTATGGTATTCCATTACGTCGCCTTGTAATGCAATCACATGCATACATGACTGTGTGCAGTCGCTGTGTTTCAATGTGCTCAGAAGAACAAGGTAGACTATTATATACAAGCGTGTAATTACGAAGTTGAATTAAATTAACGTGTTTCAAACAAACTTCAAAACGTTTAATACGTCATCTGTCTTTGAAGTTTTGTGTCACTATTCACAATTTCCACTTATTCCATTTTTAGGGAGCGAAACTGTTCTATGCGTTGTAAACTTGACTTCTGATTGCGAAAACACCACCACAGTACACTACACGACTATATGGAACACCATTCCTTGTCGGAATAACTGTCGCAACAAATGTATTGAAATCACATTTTAGTGGATCTAAGTACCTAACTGATTAATTTTGATTTTAAATATGTTTAGATGGTTGCAGAAAACTGACTGAAACTCATAGAAAACCTTGAATTCTTTAACAGAATTGAGAAAAAATGAAATAGATAATTTAAAATAATATACTACGTATAAAATAAAAAAGCAAATCGTTGAGAGATTGAAATTTGCACTACCTCTCGCCTGATAAATACTTTGTGATACCTGGTTGTGACATTTATACGTTGTAGATAGTTCGTATGTCATTTCTTAATATTATGTACATCGTGTTTTTTAAGTTATATGTTCATACTATAGGCCTAACTGATTTAATTGTACTTTACGTACAAACAATCCACTAGAATTGGAATTACTGTGTAAGATATGTGTATGCTTTATGCCGTTTGTGCGACATACAAATAGCATAATTCAAATAGTATTTTAATTGGTCATGGCCTTTGCGTGTTATATATTGTGATATTTTAATGGTTAATCTATATATTATGTCTTTATACTTTGAATAAAGTGATTATTATAATCTGTATTAATTAACCGGGAATAAAAGAAGTGTATGATATAGCTTGTTGACGTTGAACAAAAAGTGTTAAGTTATTATTATAATAGTGATATTGATTATGAATTTTGAAATCAAGGTACAAGTCCAATAGTTTTATTTATACATAATACTATTTCCGTGTTGATATAGATCGTGGGATCTAGGATCATGTGTGCTAAGGCAAAGTACCCAACAATAATATCGGATCATATTTGCTTGTTGGTTTGCGTACATACACAATCATGCGAACGACATGCTATGTACATATTTAAAATTATAATATATACATTTTGTAATATTTGGTTTGTTTCGAGTACTTCCAAAAATGAGTGATATTGCATGAAGACGTGTTAGTGTTAAATGATTTGAATATATATTTTTTATTATTTACTACAATTCAGAAATTACTGAATTGTAGTAAATAATAACAATTACACCTACGGGAGTGTTCCCGATTAACCAAATCGAGAAATATATTTTTTAATTTAGATTGCCACTTTGGCTAGGTCTAAAACAGAAAATCATCTTAAAATCTACGCATTAATGATTTTATTTAATAATTCATAGTGTTTGATATCTACAGATGGGTGAAATAAAGCGTTTTGTGTTATAGATGCAAATTAACAAGTTCGTCACTATTTTTAAAAATGCTACAAATTATTCCACTTTAAACTCAAACTAAGAATTGCCATTATTTAATTATTATGTTTAGGCCAACGTTCACGTATTGTGGATGAAGTGGAATTCTCTCTTGGTTTTCAATCAACTTATGCACATCCCTTATTATCACCATCCTCCAACGGTTTTTTAAAAGGTGGCAATATGCATACTTTCACTGTGAAGTGCTAATTTCTAGATTTAAAAATGCTCCTGAATTTGATAATTATAAAGTGCTAAAAAGATGATGTTAAGATGCTCCTTTTAGACTGTTCACACGCGATATTTAGTATATTTTTATCATACACACATATGCATACGTATTTCTTGATCTGTTATATTTTCCTTATTGTTTTTATGTTTAAATAAATCTTAGTAAAATATAATATGCCATTTGATGTTATTAACCAAATAATAATCAATAAAGAGTATTATTAAGAAGGTATACTGTTTTAATTGTTAAGTTTTTTGGTGCCGACACTCATGTATGTAAAGCAAGCACAGGCGTGTATTCGTTAGTATCCAGACGCTGTCTAGCTGCTACGGTACCAACAGGACAATCTGTTCTATTATTAGTAATTATGAATGAATGAATAAATTATTATTTGTTGTGTAACAAAAGAACAACACGTAAACATGATGTGTTAATATTAGCAGCTTAGTGTAAAATGGAGCTAGGACAGGTTGAACTAAAGTTCCCCTCCTTTCCCTGCCCCCCCCCCCACTCCCCCCGCTGTCTACCGTGTATAATGAACAACACAGTAAATTAATACCCCTTTCTCCTGTGGACCCGATAACTCAATAATAATAGTCGAGAGCATCGGCCGACAACATCGATTGGTGTTATATACACACTGTATAGTCATGCGGATACACATAGATAGTGCTACAAAGTGGCTATCAAGCAAGCTGATTGTACATGCGTGTCCATACGGAGGTATAATGTGATGTCGTCGCTTAAATGTGGGACTCTGATACGTGAGCTCCCCAGATCGATTCCACAAACCGGCAGTGGTGACTGAAAGTTTTTTCCAGGCTTCCTCGGTCAGAGACGAATTGTCCTACTTCAAGCCCTAAAACTGAGCATTCATACGAAAGTGAGTGCATCACCAATTAAAATATAGTTCGGGAGTTTACTCTGATTTTTTTAATGAGAAGTACTTCTTGGAGGGGGGGGGGGGGGGTGGACACTCGGCTCGGATATGGGACACTTGGTCGTTCAAAAGGCTACTCCTACCATGTTTTTTTAGTTCAATTTATTAAACATTTCCCACAATACTTCTCTAAATGTTTTTAATTTCATAGTTTTTTCGCTCTTTGTCGGACAAACGGACACTCCTATATTGATGAAACTTCAGAGACCCTTTAAAATAAAGTATAGGCCTACTATTGAGTATTTACTTTCGCTCGTGAAAATTACACTTTTATTTGTTTTAATATTAATATCAATAATATTATCAAAATTACTGCTCGATTCATCGCTTATGTACATTAAAAACATTCATTTAAAAAAATTAATGTTGATACTTTTACAGTGTTATTGATTGGTACGACATTATTTCAATGAACGTGATTTATTTGATAGTAAAACTTGACTTTTGAAATAGAAAGTTTGAAAAAACTTGAACATGTTTTGGATGAAAGACTTCAATTTCACTACTATTATGAGAAACATAGATCGGTTGTTTTTATTTTGTAAGTTCCTTTGTCTGTTGGTTTCCTCTTTACCGGAGACATGGCAGCTCCAATCTTATTTGCCCGTGCGCTCGCTGGCCCCGCGGGAGAAATATGGAGGTGCGGGGCGGCGATGTCTAATAGATCTCGCGATTTTACCTTATAAATATAATATACAATAAATATTCGCATATTATCATGAGTCAGACTACTCGCTAATAATAACACGTATATGCAATCGATATTATTATAAATAAAATAAAATAAAAATAAATAAATTGTGTTTAGGCTTTACCCACTCAGTTATATAACTGATTTTCAGTGGGGAACATTAAACCAAAGTGACTAAGCTTACCCTGTAGGCCCCGACGCAATTGACGAGTGAGCCATAACCAACCAAAGATAGATATTTTGAATAGGAAATATAGCAATCAGTGGTATGGACAGTGCAAACACCCGCTGATCAACGCCAGAAGCAACTATGCCGATTCAGAACAACTCTGAATTTATTATGTGCTTTGTTGCTAGGACGGCTCCAAAGTCATCGTTTACAAAACTCCTAAGACAAGAACTGATGGACTTAAGTCCAAATCAGAAGTTAAAAAACTTCTGACTTTAGCGGGAATCGAACCCTGGACCTTCTGCATTAGCAGCAGATACGCTAACCACAACACCATGAGCCACGCTTCGATAATTAATTTCCATAATGCAGTTAACACTTCTAGGTAATGTTGATCACAAGACCCACAGGTCCACGAAATTAGTCAGGAGTTGTTAGTGCACTTGCACCGAAGTGTATTGTGAAGGAATTATCAGGGGAAGGGATGAATCTATATAAGCCTGGGTGACATCGAAAAGAGGATGAATTGATCAATCCACTCATCCTTCAGCAGGTCACTTGCGCTGACTGATTATAGATTCATTTAACTTAAAACTTAGCTTCTTGATTTTAGTGCATAATGCCTTCAGGCGTAGTGCGCTAGTCAAACTCAAATAGAAATATCAAGGATAGAGAGCCAAAGAGATAAAGATTCGTTTTTTTGTCCCGCACTTTTCTGTGTTGCCGGTGTAGGGTGTAGACCGGAAAACGTCGATTGTGTAGTTACACTACAGGAAGACAAAAAACGCTTTGGTGTAACATCATTTGATCAGCTAAATAATTCTGTACAATTTTGATTTCTATTTACGTTTGTATGAAATAAGTAATGTGTGTAATATAAAATATAAAGCCTACAAGAAATGTTGACATTACGTTAAAACACAGTTCAATTTAAGCTTTGGGTTTCTAGGTTCATTTAAGTTGCCGCCATCTTTTCACTGCACTACACCATACACCCACCTCTGGAGCTGGTGTTACACCGCGGTAAAGTGTAAGTTTACACTGGACAAAATAACGCCGCAGTGCAAGTGCACGCTCTACACCCTGCACCAGCGACGGCAGTGCATGACAAAAAAACGAACCTAATATACGGGCAGAGGGTTGTACCAAAAGGAGTCCAGTCTCATTGTGAAAATTGTCTCAACGGTACAATGCGTCTAGTCCATATCTTCTCTAGTGGTCGGACTCTTGGTATATAGTTTAGTCATGGAAATTGACGAGTTTTGTGTAATTTAAATCAAATCACTTGTTGACCGCAACTCGACTTATCCACGCATCAACATCATTTGGGTGAGTAGATAACCTAGTTAAATTATGCATGTGTAAAGATTCATGAGATTATAAAATATATTGTTTCTCAAGTCTGTTGTTGAAATCACTAACTCCTCGTTATTTTTCCTATTTTTTTATATCTACTTGTGTCATCTCACTATGACATAAGGACCACCTACCTTAGCTCCCGATTTTCCTCTTTGTTCGGACCTATTTATCTATAACATAAAAGAGGTGGTGGCAGCAATATGCTCTGTTTGGGACCAGAAGGCCCAAATATGACAATAGGTTAGATTGAAATTGGTAAATTTTGAAATGTTTCGAATTGTTTAAATGTCTTGGAACGATTGTCTGAATAGCTGAAATAAACAATAGAAAATCAAAATACAAATACAAGAAACCGAGTAGATTGAAGACATGCCAAATACGCTCATCCATCAACGCGACTATTAAAGTGAATGCGAAGCAGCCTAGTAACTGTATTATACAAAACACATTTCATGAGAATAAAAACTCAGTTTTCAGACTAAAAAGAACCCTCTCAACAGTGTACTGTTTCTCGTAGTCGTAAGTGTGAGTGCAACACAGGTCTACACCACGTGCAGCTAGATCGCTACCCCGTCCCGGCATTAGCCGCTTATCTCCGGCCAGCAGCCTCCTCGGTGTGGTGGGGGGAACTCGGCACGGGGTGGACCCGATTCAATTTGCTGGCGGTGTTATCTCTGGTTGCAGGCAGGTGGCTGGCGCGCGTGCGTGCGTGGCCTCGCTAGCTGCACTACACCCTCGAAGGTTGTTATGTTCAACCACGCTGCTGTTTTATATGACCATCGCAAGACGGTTTGATCCAACGGTGGTTCCAAAACTATTAAATGGACCCTTCCACAAACCAACTTCAAAATAAATTATATCAAAATGTACAACAAAAATAAACTCCAAAAAGTGGTTTCCTGGGAAATACAATTTTGTGGATGAGCGTAGCGAGCGTAGCGAGCGAAGCGAAGATTCCATTTCACTACACTGGAGAAAAAAATCCGGAATGTTTTTTTTTCTTTTTTCTTTTTTTTGTATTTTAATGTGTTTGTTAACACGATTCCGGCTAAACCGATACTCCGATTGCGATAAAATTTTATGGAGGCCTTTGAAATCTCTAAACTTAGAACTGCCGCGTTTTTGAGCGCAATCGGGAAATTTTTTCTTATAAAAAACACAATTTTACGATTTTTTTCGATTTTTAAAAACTTCTTCGACTTATAACACATACATGCTTTATCCGATTGTAAAGATTTTTTAACAGAACCATAATTTTATGAATTAAGATATTCGTGTGAAATTTGAGCGTAATCGAAAAATTATTTCTCATGAAAATCGAAATTTTACGTTTTTTTTTTCTTTTTTAAAACAATTCTTTGACTTATAACACCTACATGCTTTATCCTATTGTAATGATTTTTTTATAGAACCTTAATTTCATGAATTAATATAGGCCTACTCGTGTAAAATTTGAGCGCAATCGAATAATTATTTCTTATGAAAATTGCAATTTTACGATTTTTTTCTTTTTTTTTAAATTACGTAAAAATTACGATTTATTAAAAAAATTAAGTTAATTTTTAATTTAATTTAATTTAATTTAAAAAAAATCTTCGACTAAGTAATGATTTTTGGGCAGAACAACAGAAAATCCGCGTAACACAATGCAGCTCAATGCACCAATTACGCTCACCCAACAACGCGGCGGGACTTAAGCGTTTCCTAGTTTAATTCAATGACATGTGAAATGACGTACAGGCGTTTCTCAACAATACTCTAAACGCCCCATGAAAACAACTTTAGGAAACCGCTAATGTCGGCCATCTTACAATATCATCGAACGAGTATTTTTTCTTATGTGGTTGACTTTACTTACCAGTCAGAATCATACTCTTTGTCTTTGAAAACTGTACCTATATTGTGTCTTAATTTCTCGTAACCTCGAGGAACGCAGTGCGCTACTGCACAAACCACAACAATAATTGGATGAGCGAAGCGAAGATTCCATTTCACTGCACTGGAGAAAAACATCCGGAATGTTTTTATTCTTTTCTTTTCTTTCTCTTTTTGTATTTTGTGTGTCTGTTAACACGATTCCGGCTAAACCGATACTCCAATTGCGATGAAATTTTCTGGAGGCCTTCGGAATCTCTGAACTTAGAACTGCCACGTTTTTGAGCGCAATCGGAAAATTATTTCTCATGAAAATCGCAATTTTACGATTTTTTTTTTTTTTTTAAAAACCTCTTCGACTTATAACACCTACATGCTTAATCTGATTTTTATGATTTTTGCACAGAACCTTAAGTCTATCAATAAAAATATTCGTGTGAAATTTTAACGCAATTGAAATATTATTTCTCATGAAAATCGAGATTTTATGTGTTTTTTTTTTTTAAATCTTGACTTATAAACACCTACATGCTTTTTCCTATTGTAATGATTTTTTCACAGAACCTTAATTAAGCGAGCGTTTCCATTTGACTCTGCCGGAAAAATTAGTCACTGTTTTTTTTTTTTTTTTTTTTGTTTGTATGTCTCGCCATAACGTTCGAACGGAGGCTCGGATCGAGTTGAAATTTGGACCATCCGCAAGTTTCGTTCTCGATTGAATGCCATTAGTTTTGTGGCAAAATCGTTCAAAGAGTTAAAAAGTTACATTAAAGTTAATCGAAAGTTTTTTTTTTTAAACTAAACGGACACAAAATCTGAGGTGGCCAAATCATTTAGAATGTCCGTCCGATCACGAATATGTTAATTTTATTTTGATCCGATAAGTATTGTAGATGGAAATTACATTATAACAAAGTACCGTTACCATGGCAACGGAAAGTCGCGCAGCTTTTTTGGCTCATGATAGCGGTCAAACGGAGGTTCGGATCGAGTTGAAATTTGGACCAACCGAAGGTTCGATTTGGATTGAATGCCATTAGTTTTGTGGCAAAATCGTTCAAAAAGTTGAAAGTTACATTTAAGTTAATCGAAAGTTTTTTTTTAAAACTAAATGGCGACAAAATCTGAGGTATCCAAATCATTTAGAATGTCCGTCCGGTCACGAATATGTTAATTTTATTTTGATCCGATAAGTAGTGTAGATGGAAATTACATTATAACAAAGTACCGTTACCATGGCAACGGAAAGTCGCGCAGCTTTTTTGGCTCATGATAGCGGTCAAACGGAGGTTCGGATCGAGTTGAAATTTGGACCATCCGCAAGCTTTGATCTGGATTGAATGCCATTAGTTTTGTGGCAAAATCGTTCAAAAAGTTAAAAAGTTACATTTAAAGTTAATCGAATTTTTTTTTCAAACTAAATGGCGACAAAATCTGAGGTGGACAAATCATTTAGAATGTCCGTCCGGTCACGAATATGTTAATTTTATTTTGATCCGATAAGTAGTGTAGATGGAAATAACATTTTAACAAAAGTAACGTTACCATGGCAACGACAAGTCGCACGAAGCTGGAGCTTTTTTGGCTCATGGTAGCGGTTGCACGAAGATTCAGATCAGGTTGAAATTTGGACCATCAACAAATTGTATAGCACGCGCTCGCTTATCAACGCGTCCAACTGAGCGTTTTCCTAGTTTATAAATTAATATATTCGTGTGAAATTTAAACGCGATCGAATAATTATTTCTTATGAAAATCGCAATTTACGATTTAAAAAAAAACGATTAAAAAATTTAAAATTAAAAAAAAATTATTTCATTTTATTTCATTTTTTAAAAAATCTTCAAATTAGTAATGATTTTTTCACAGAACAACAGAAAATCCGCATAACACATGGCAACTCAATGCACCAATTACGCTCATCCAGCAACGCGGCGGGACTTAAGCGTTTTCCTAGTAACACCAATTTACTATATTTTACCGTGTATGAAACATGTGTGAATACTGAATAATGCTTAACTTTATTCAATTATTGTATTTGGGGAACGATATTTTTGTAGGAACACGTTCACACTATTTGTATAAATACTTTGTATTCCACCCTAAATGTACCAGTGACAAACGTGTAGTCATAGACGTGAAAATGTTAAAGCGTGCAGGGGCGTGCATAACAAACGACTTCAAAACCTTTATTAAAATATGTAAAATCCGATAAAAACGTGCTGCTGTATTTTTGACGGTACACTAGAACCACCGAGAGTAACAAAGCCGAATAAAATATATAATATACAACATATGACTGAAAATTGATTTTATTATGATTTAAAATGTGATATGGCACACGATTACAATTTGTGACTCACCTCTCCCCTTCAACCCACAACCCCACCCACCGAACTATTATGGTTTTCACTTAGATAACCCATTCCGGCGGCGTTTAGATGAAATCTGTTGAGACGCGTTGTATAACGCAAATCAAGGAGACATGCGTTTGATTCCCGGCTGGTAAACTTCACGGCGACTTTCCATTTTATCATAATATGTTATTTTATACCTAGATAGCCTAGTTGCCCTCAACTGGAGGAGCTCATCTTGTGTTTTGTCTCTGAATGATGTCTGATGAATTATTTTTAAGTCAGGTATTTGTTTATTTCTGGCTGGTTTCAAGATGTGAAAGATTTAGTTCTCATTTTTCTTCAGCGATTGTTTGATTCTGTTTCTGATTTCTGGGCAATCCTCACATTCGTTTGAGTGAGTTATTTTCGTTTTACTTTTAAAAATTTTGTTCCTCTTACTTTTCTGTTGAGGCGCGTTGTAACGAAAGTCAAGAAGACCTGCGTTCGATTCTCGGCGGCGCGGTTTTCCATTATTTATCAATGTATGCTATTTCGTGCCTTTTTATTATTATATTATTATTATTATTATTATTATTATTATTGTGCAGGGAGCACTTATGGGAGAACCAACTAGCACATGTGCCAAATTAGTTAGTTTCACGTGCTTCAGCAAGGCTCTTCGCGGCACGAGATTTCCACAGATTTTGAGTGTTTTAGCAAGATATTTGCTAGCGTCGACGCCATTTCTTGCTGTAAAAATGGAACGAACAAGTATAAACAATAAATAAATATAGATAGTCTGCAGCATGGATACGAAAATACCCTTGCTGTCACCTGGATGAGGTCATTTTGTGTTTTGGCTTTGAATGATTTCTGATCAGCTTGACTTAAATTAATATTATTATAACTATTTTTATGTCAGAAGAATTTTTATAGACTAGGAAAACGCTCAAGTCCGCCGCGTTGATGGATGAGCTTTTTTGTAAGTTATTTGTTTGCATAGGACCACTTTTCCTTTGTAAATGCTTTTTGAATGCATTGTAGGTGATTGTTGTCAAGTTTCTATTGTAACTTGTTAATTGTTATTATATAAACCTAAAAAAACTCATATTAAAAACTTTATTTCTATGGATTCTGGCTAACTTTTTCAACTTTCAAAAGGTACTACATCACCATAACTTTAATGTCCATGTGAAATCTGAACGTTGTAGCCCCACTTGTTTGGTCAGAATCGGCCCAAACGTGACGAAAATATCGCACTAAAAATCGAAAAACTTAAATTTAAAACCTTTATTTTTATGGATTCTGGCTAACTTTTTCAACTCAACTTCAACTTTTTTCTTTCAAAAGGTACAACATCACCATAACCGTAATGTCCATGTGAAATATGAAGGTTGTTTGGTCAGAATCGGACCAAATGTCACGAAAATATCGCACTAAAAATCGAAAAAAATCTTAAAAGTACGATATTCATGAGAAATATTTCTTCGATTGTACCCAAAAACGTGGCAAGTCTAAGTTCAGAGAAAACGAAGGTCCCCTCCAATTTTCATCAAGATCGCTTATGCCGTTTGCCCGGAATCGTGCGAACAAACAGACAGAAAAACAAACAAAAAAACAAACAAATAAAACACCCGAGCTAAATTTTTGGGGGGGGGTCAGTGAAATTGAAGTCTTCACTTCGCTCGCTACGCTCATCCAAATATTTATTTATGGCTGGTTTCAAGATTTGGACAGAAGGAAGAAAATTTATGTTCTTTTCTTTTTCACCATTGTTTGATTCTGTTTCTTATTTCTGACATTCCTCAGCAGATTCCTTTAAATGGTTTCGTTTTGGTCTCTGTTTTCATATTTTGTTCTTCTTTCTTTTTCTTATTCGGCCTTATACCAAAACTCTTTCTTTTATTCTTTGTCAATTATTTATTGAAGTTATTAAATTTTGATTCAAAGAATTAAAAACATACGTAACTATTGTGTTATAGTAGGCCTACATTGTTTTAAATTTTAATATTATTACTTTGAAATCTGTCTGATTGATTACCGTTTATTATTCTGTGTGCAAATGTTATGTAATACTAGGAAAACGCTAAAGTCCCGCCGCGTTGATGGATGAGCGTTTTTGTAAGTTTTTAGTTTGCGTGGGACCACTTTCCTTTGCAAGTGCTTTGTGAATGCATTGTAGGTGACTGTTGTCAAGTTTCTATTGTTTCTTGTTAGTTGTTATTTTAAACCTCAAAAAACATATTTTAAAACCTTTATTTCTATGCATTCTGGATAACTTTTGCAACTTTTTTCTTTCAAAAAGGTACTACATTACCATAACCGTAATGTCCATGTGAACTATGACCGTTGTTGCCCCACCCGTTTGGTCAAAATCGGCCTAACTGTGACGACAATATCGCACTTAAATTTTAAAAACTTATTTTAAAACCCTTTATTTCTATGGGTTCTAGTTTACTTTTTCAATTTTTTCTTTCAAAAGGTACAACATTACCATAACTTTAATGTCCATGTGAAATATGAACGTTGTAGCCCTACCCGATTGGTCACAATCGGTCCAAATGCGACGAAAATATCGCACTAAAAATCGAAAAAACTCATATTTAAACCTTTATTTCTATGGATTCGAGAAAACTTTCTCAACTTTTTCTTTTAAAAGGTACTTCATCACCATAACCTCAATGTCCATGTGAAATATGAACGTTGTAGCCCCACCCGTTTGGTCAGAATCGGCCCAAATGTGACGAAAATATCGAACTAAAAATCGAAAAACTCATATTAAAACCTTTATTTATATGGGTTCTAGCTAACTTTTTCAGCTTTTGTTTCAAAAGGTACTACATCACCATTATCCTAAACTTCAAGTGAAATATGAAACGTTGTAGCCCCACCCGTTTGGTCAGAATCGACCCAAATGTCACGAAATTATCGCACTAAAAATCGAAAAAAAATCGTAAAAAGTACGATATTCATGAGAAATATTTCTTCGATTGCACCCAAAAACGTAGCAAGTCTAAGTTAGAGAAAACGAAGGTCCCCTCAAATTTTCATCAAGATCGCATATGCCGTGTGGCCCGGTAGAGAGCGAACAAACAGGCAGAAAAACAAAAAAAAAACAAAAAAAAAACAAAAAAAAAAAACATTGGAGGTAAATTTTTTTAGGGGTCAGTGAAATTGAAGTTTTCGCTTCGCTCGCTACGCTCGCTACGCTCATCCAATTACTTTTTACTGATTATCCTTCTGTATAAATCAGTTGGTTGAAATAAATCAATAAAACTGGGCTTAGATAATATCGTAATAGAAGCGAATCGTCTAGTCTATCCTATCGTCTGTATTACGTATTGTTTATAAACAATGTAATATCGATAGAGGTGGGTTTCATCGCGAGGTTCGAACTCAAGAGGTCGCCGTTTAGATTCAGTCCTCGTCAGTCCTCGTCAGTCCTCGTCAGTCCTCGTCAGTCCTCGTCAGTCCTCGTCAGTCCTCGTCAGTCCTCGTCAGTCCTCGTCAGTCCTCAATCCTCATGCATATTATTATGCGCATGCAATTTTTTAAAAAATGAGCTTTTGGAAGTTGGATATTTCCTTACAAGTACCGACTACTATACCTACCATACTACCTGAAACTATACCTACTATACCCCTAAATACACTATACCAAGGTTGATTAACTTGCCTACTTATTTCCGTGACAACTTCCCAAAAATTTTTTTAAAAGTAAAACTATATTAATACATGGCATGGGGGAAATTGGTCAAAAACCTTATTCTGTTAATTTTTTTAACCGATTTTACAAGTAACTAAATATTTGGGAGGCGCGAATAATCTTGCCGTTGAAGCGCCCTAAATACTAATACAAAACTAATACAAAGTACGAAATTAAATTGATGATTGATAACTATTTAACCAACCCCTCCTTGTTAACCTTTCTTTATTTTAGACAATCTGTAAAATCTTTTGCAAGGTTTTTTTTCCATCCGCCGATGTTTCCCTAATGCATAAATAGATTTCTGAACAAGATCAATGTTTGAGAAAAATTTTTTGACTTTGGTGATAATATTGGGGTCCAAGTCAAAAAAGAAAATAGCCACTCGTAACAGGAATCAACGCGGCGTGAAATTGTAATTTCACTCCCCAAAAACACGTGAAGGGTTTTGACTTGCAGCGAATTAGCTCACCAAAGTGGGTGCGCACGCATGACTTTCCACGCGAAGGGTGCTCTTCAAATCACCGTTTAATATTCCCAAAAGCTCTTGGCACGCGACCCCCTGTAAAAAACAAGGGGGGCTCTGATCCCCACCTCACCCCCCCACCCAAACCCCCCCAAAATACTTATAAAATTTTTTTATCATCCTTTGGAGTTTTTTCTGACGTTCCATACATTGAAAGCGTGCTTATACCTTTATCAGGGGGATATCACGCTACCCCTGGTGGCTGATCCAGATTTATGCACGTTTATTTTTTTTCCCTAAAAACAGAAAGGGAAAATGACGAAATTTAATACATTTATTTTTTTATCATCTACTCTTTAAAATTTTTCAAATATTACATCCACATTTTTATTTGAAAGTAGGAAACTTTTCTTTTCCCTCTGCTGTTTTTCACATTTTAGGAAAATTTTTAAAATAAAAATTAAAGACTGTTGTAGGGTATTACATAGGGGTTTCACGCTGCTACGACCTGGCGTACACAACAAAAAACGGTGGGCCCCGAGAATCCTTCTAAAGGTTTTCTCCTGCTGGTTATATCATTTTTGGAGTCAACTACTTCGAGGGGCTTGACTACTTAGGCAAAAACATAAAAACAGTTTTTAAAATACAAATACTACTGGGTACATGGAGTATAACGTATTTAAAACAATACTTAAAAAAAAAAATGTCTCGTTCTTGTTGTACGGGTTCATTGCAATAATTTTTTACATGATCGTGTTTGTAATAAATTAAAACCCCTAACTCAGGAAATACAACTAAAACTGTGCCGACCTCTAGGGCACAACCAAAAGGGCCAGAGATAAAATCAATGACGATTTGAAAGCTTTCCAACAGAGCCGGAATCATGAGTGCATTGAAACTCTATAACTCGCTAAAAGTATTTTGCGAAATAATAATGTACGCTAAATCGGGGGGATCTACATGGTAAAAACGAATTTTCACCGCTTAAAACGGTAAATTATAAAAAAATTGCTTTTCACCAATTCACTGCTTTTTTGGTCAGAACAAAACCAAATATGAAAAAATTTAACCTAAAACCTGTCTGAATTCTCATAACTATTTTTTATTGTAATCTACAATTTTTTTAGAGGGTCCCGCACCTAAATTTTAAAAAAAAATTTGGGGGGGGGGGGGGAAGATAATATAGAACTTTTATCTGAAAGTTTAATTATTTTCCCCCAACCCCGCTTTGGGCATAATAAAACAAAAATTTACTTTTATTTACCCCAAAAAACTCGCCTCTCTAAAAAATAAATTTTTAAAAAAACATACAGTAACAATTTATTTTAAAAATTTTTTTTTCTATGCAACGGTTTTCCTCCATTTTTATATTATTAATTCTGCGCTCGCAGTCCCAGCGAGTGTAAGGGGGTGACCCCCCCCCCCCCCCCCCCCCCCCCACAAAACCCGGCCCTGGGGATAAGGGAAAGAGGAAAGAGCCCAAATTTCCCCGTCGCTCTTGGGTAAAGTGTCATCTTGATGCTCGTCTGCCTCTCCCGGCACGCGTAATAATTACATACTTGCTCTACAATAGCCGCATGAATGAGGGGCTAATCCCATTTTAAAACACAACCTATCCCCAACTCACTCACCGATTTAATTATTTCACTTTATCGTTTTTTACATTTTTTAAGGTGATAACATCCAAAACCCCAAGGAGGAATAAGTTCGCAATGCATTATATTATATACTGGATTAGATATTTTATATTTTTATGGCACAAGGTGACGAGCATTATAAGTTACTGTTTGTTTTGCTACGCTCGACTTTATAGTATTTGGCATTGGCAACTTGTTTAGCTTTATTTGGAAAGATACAATAGGTGACGAGTACGGGGGGGGGGGGGGGGGGGGCTTGAACGACAAGCATGTAAACGCGTGTAAAGTATTTAAACGTCGACCAAAAATATTGCGGGTTGAGTGGTAATTGTGTATTTTGTAATCATATGGAAGGTTGTTAAACCTGTAAAACACATGATTTTCGTTTTTTTTTTTTTAATGGCAAATTTTTAAAGAAATTTCCCCTTTACTTCTTGCTCTGGGGTAGATCTTTTTAAGATTAGTACTTCATTTTTCGGGATAAAAAATTTCGAAACCATTTATGTGATGCTAAAAATTTTACTACATTCTATTTTAAAATCCAAATTTTGGGTTCCCGACATTTTTTGGGGAGCATTTCTGCAGGCGGGAAAGGGAAACTGTTAAAAAAATAATTAAAATTAATTATTGTATTTTAAAGTCACCCATCGGTTTTAAAATAATAGGAAAACGCTAAAGTCCCGCCGCGTTGATGGATGAGCTTTTTAAAGTTTTTAGTTTGCGTGGGATATCTTTACTTTTACAAGTGCTTTGTTTTGTTGCCTACGCATTGTAGGTGATTGTTGTCAAGCTTCTATTGTTTCTTTTCAATTGGTATTATTTATCGTAAAAAACTTATATAAAAAGCTTTATTTCTATGGATTCTGGCTAACATTTTCAACGTTTTCTTTCAAAAGGTACTACATTACCATAACCTAAATGTCCATGTATAATATGAACGTTTGTAGCCCCCACCCGTTTGGTCAGAATTGGCCCAAATGGCACGGAAATATCGCACAAAAAATCAAAACTTATATTAAAAGCTTTATTTCTGTAGATTCTGGCTAACTTTTTCAGCTTTTTCTTTCAAAATGTACTACATCACCATAACCTTAATGTCCTGTATAATAACGAACGTTGTAGCCCCACCCGTTTGGTCAGAATTGGCCCAAATGGCACGAAAATATCGCACAAAAAATCGAAAAAATCGTAAAAGTACGATATTCATGAGACATATTTCTTCGATTGTACCAAAAACGTAGCAAGTCTAAGTTCAGAGATTTCGAAGGTCCTGTCAATTTTCATCAAGATTGCATATGCCGTTTGCCCGGTAGAGAGCGAACAAACAGACAGAAATACAAACAAAAAAAAAACAAACAAACAAAAAAACACCCGAGCTAAATTTTTTGGGGGGTCGGTGAAATTGAAGTCTTCGCTTCACTCGCTTCGCTCGCTACGCTCATCCAACTAATTTTCAGTGGGGGACAGTAAATCAAAGCGACCAAGCCAACCCTGTAGGCCCCGACGCAATCGACGAGTGAGCGATAACCAACCAAAGATCGATATTTTTAATAGGAAATATAGCAATCAATGGTATGGACAGTGCGAACATGGAGTTATAAATAGAACTGTTGGTGCGAACACCCGCGGATCAACGCCAGAATCAACAAGTCCGATTCAGAACAACTTTGAATTTATTATGTGCTTTGTTGCTAGGACGGCTCCAAAGTCACCGTTTACAAACTCCTAAGACAAGACCTGATGGACAAGTCCAAATCAGAAGTTAAAAACCTTTGCAGATAATATGAAATGTAAACGTAAATGAAGTCTACTGTGATACTGGCATTTGAAAAATAAAGCCAAAGCCAAAATAAAGTACAAAATTAAAGTGATTTTTTGTGATTTTGGATTTCGTAAAATGGCGAGTGTTGGAATATTTTGTTAAAATTTTGAGATTAATCGACTATAAATTTGACGATCTACGACACGATAAACGGGTATGTAGGCATGTATATTATACCCGTGCTTAACAACAACGTAATGTTCCGTGTACAGTCGAGCTTTCTCATGCGCATCGCGTGAAACTGTCTAATAGCGCCACCAGCAATCCTGACCGAAGTTTTCCCGAGACTTTCTGCACTCTTTAAACGAATGTTGGTATTGAGTCCCATTAAAACAACCCTCTGACATTCCATTCACAATAACCCTGAACCCTGAGAACCTACTCGTTAGTCACCTGCAGAGGGTCACACCGGGTAAAACCGATGTTACGAGAAGAGAAAACGGATTGCATAGGAATTGGTTGCAGGAAAAGCTTCGAACATGCCAAATGTGTACAGCTTATTGTTTGAAAAATAAAATTTCTTTATAATTGAATCGATTGTTTTAAAAGGGCGTAAGTCCTGAGATAAACGAGAAAAACATTTTTCAGAATGAAATAATGGTAGTTCATGCTTCAAACTGTACTCCTTTTAAACACGTATAAATATGCATTGAAATATGCAATTGCATACAATTTATTATCTATAGTCTGACAAGAAACAAATAGGATGTAAATCTATAATTTAGACATTACAAAAAAAAATTCTCTGACTCTCCCTGTACCAAAAAAAACGAAATATTGTCATGAGAATGGGAATGGGATTTAACCTTTTCATTAAATATGGTAGTATATGTTTATTTAGTTTATTTGTATTAAATTTAAAAAAGGTACACAAGGTTTCAGCAGCTGTCAAGATCGCAGCGCATTACAGAAAGTGCCGTTTAAAAAAAAACTCGTGTCCATGGTCCGAGTCCATGGTGCATCCAGCTAGTTCCATTTTCACACATAATGTGCGTCTATATAAAATAAGCAAGAATTTGGTGCTAGCTCATTTTCGCCAAAACGTGATTCACAAAAACCGATTCAATTATGAGCATGGTAAGAGTCCCCCTCAAGTCAAGTGAAATCTCGGCGCCAATGAGTATATTAAACACGCATAGCATTCAAGGAATACTACATTTCAATTAATTATTAGAATAAGCACGAAGCTCTAGTCGGGATTTTCCTTTTTCGAATCCCGCCATCGGCAACCCTGACTGAAAATGTATTCCGAGGTATGCGATTGCAAGGGGTGGGTGGCATTGCACCATGTGGAGTTTTCTAGAAAAGAACAACCACACATAACAAAAACTTGTAAAAATACAGCCAAACCTTACACACTCAAAAGAAATGAGATCTAAAAAAGGGCCAAGCTCATCTACCCTTCCACATTTGCGCATTCTTAATTCATAAACGTACAGTGTCCCGTAACAACACCCTTGAAAAGCTTTGCAAAATAGAATTTGCAACTATTAATTTAAACGTAATAGTTCATCCAAATTCTTTTTTTTCTAATTAATTTTAACGTAATGGTCATGCAAATTTTATTTTGCCAAGCTTTTCAAGGGTGTTGTTACGGGACACTGTATACGTTTTATGAATTAAGAATGCGCAAATGTGGAAGGGTAGATGAGCTTGGCCCCTTTTTTTAGATCTCATTTCTTTTGAGTGTGTAAGGTTTGGCTGTATTTTTACAAGTTTTTGTTATGTGTGGGATCTCATTACTTTTTCAAGTTCCATTGCAAAATTATTTGTTAAAATATAATAAATTTATCAAAGTCAATTTAATTTTTGGTATCAACAATTAACAATAGAATGAAAAAATAAAGTGGTCCAAAGACTTGCTTTTTGTGAACAATGTAGGCGATTATTGTCACGACTTGTTGTTGATTGTATGCCTGTATAAGGCTTATTTTAAAACCTTTATTTGGAAGCCTTCCAGCAATTTTTTAAAACTTTTTCTTTCAAAGGGAATTACATCACTATTACCTTAATGTCCATGTAAAATATGAACGTTATAGCCCCACCCGTTTGGTCAGAATCGCTGGGCAATTGAAACTGACGAATTAGATAGTAGTAGTAGCCAGTAGTAACTAACATCCTTAAAGTGATTTTGAGCATGTTTCAAGTCATATTTTCACCAAGAAGGAATGCTCGTACCCCAACCAAATTTGACATGTGTTGTCGGGTACCTAAATCCCTTCGATTTTAAACCCCAACCACGTTTCATGATGGCTGGGTGACACCTCGAAATCACCACAACTCTGCTTGCTGTATAAGGTGCCTGAGTGTGTAGCGCACCGCGGCTTGGCTGCGGCGCCCTAACGGGCACCTAGATCAACCGGTACAATTAGGCCAAATACAAATTATTTGTCTGAAATTTCACGACACTTATTACCGTTAAACCAATGTTCAAGAATAATTCTTGAAGTGAATGCTCTTCAACGCACTTATATCGGTAGAGAGCGATCGTGACTCGCAGAGGCTAGCGTGGGATTACACATTTCGCAGGTCTTCTGACATTTACTCTTGGTTCCTGATAGTGAAGGGTGGGGGGGGGGGGGGGGGGGCGGGGGGCGCAGAAAAAGCCAAGCCAAGCGAGGAGGAGCGCGTTAGGATTTGAGGGAGGGAAATTAAACTGTGAGATTTCCGTGTTTGGTTAAGTCTACAGTTAATCTTTCCCAGACTAGGATATTACGCTTAATCCGGATCATCCGCCCAACCTATTTTACGCCAACTGTTTTAAATGCAGATGATAAAAGGATCGCGATTGCAGTTACGCCCCCATAAATTAAGTCAATTAGGGAGATAACTAACTATAACGAGAACTTTGCAGTTTGTTGAAGATTCATCAACTTCCATTTGATGAATCTGGACAATTTTAGTATTTTTTGAGGACAATATGGAATTTAAAAGTATTATTGTGTAGTCAAGATGATTAAAAATTCAATGCGTCAAGCTTGAAGTAATTTTACGTAGTTTGAGTGTTTAGTGTGTATACGTAGAAGGGTACATTGATTTGGCTCTTCTTTAGCTTTGGCTTTGGCCATTCTTTATCTTTTTTAGTGTGTCAGGCTTTTCTATTTTTTGCACCATCGACCATAAGTAAATCACGGGGTCTAGTTGCATTGACCAATCACTTGATTTACTTCTGTACGGGGGTGTACAACTCATCGAGCTGGGCAACCGAGATACCTGGACATTTCATTATGTACTTTGCATTGTGCATTATAAATGTGGCCCAATACACAAAAAGAAAGAAAGAAAGAAATACAGAAAATGAGCTCGAGCAAATATTTGTACAATGCTAAATTACCATTTTAAAACACCGCTTGATCGCCAAATCCTGCAAATTTCTCACATATTCTGCATGGAACACTTTTCGGCCTCAGCCCAAAAGATAATAAACTTAACATATTTTTAAATACATGTTTTCTAGGCAAGCTTGGAAATTTCTTCAAAAATACGTCTTTGATGGCCTTTTACCGGTCGGTTACTAAAAAAAACTATAAGCAATATTTTGAAAATGTGCTCTGATCCCGCCAAGCAGACATTCGAACGTCTTGATTTCTGGTGCAAACCACAATCACAGGGCAATCGGTCGAGCTTGATGAAAGTGAAATCCTTGCGTTCTCCATTCAAGTCTGGTGTGCCCGCGTCCCGCGAGCTCATACAAAAGTATTAGAAGAAAAGTGCAATGTGTAAAAAACATTGTCGGTCGGAAACTTGTCTACAGACTACAAACAATTTGTCTCTAATCCACAAAGAGAAGTTAAGGAGTAAGCTGTTCTTAACCCATTCAAGGAGTAAACATTCTACTCCTAATAAATAGCAAATTATGGTTAAATTTTAGAGTTAAATAACTCCGAAAAATGCGTTACTCCATTTTGTGGATACCGAAATGGGAGTGAAGCACGGTTCACTCATAAAATTAACTCCCTTTTTATTAACTCCTCTTTGTGGATCCGGGCCCTACCTATACGCGTTTCCAAGCAAAGATAGATGGCAGCACTAAAACGCAACATGTCGGACCGATCGGTGATAGAGGCGAGCTGCTTACGGGAGCGCTGTATATTCAGTTATAGGTTCAACTTGATTTTTGTTACATTTCTGATCATTTGCGAAAACATTGTTGATTATGTCATATCGTCCACGTATTTATTAGTAAAATTCGTAAGTTTTGGGGATTGTCTTTATTAAAAACGGGAATCTTATGGCATTTTAAATTACAACAAATAATTGAGATTATTTGATGATATTAGCTCGAAAAGAACAAACCACTCTGTTAAACTATTAAATACAGAAACAAGTGTATCAAATAATGTTGAATGATGAAGATCGATGATATTTTGCCATTAAATGTTGCCCACCAATACTAATAGTTTCAATAATTTACTTGATATCTAAAAATCAAAGGAGCTTCTAGCAAATTATAGCCCTACACTTGTTTTGCACGTTTTCTACATCGTTTTACAATGTAAACGCAACCGGAGTTGGCCTATATATCTATCTTCTATACACTTAGGACTTCTGTTTTTTTTTTTTTTAATATACATTTTATTAAAAGTAGGCCTATTGAAAAGCTGATGGCCTATTTTTATTATTGTTTTGTACAACAATGGCATGCCGCGTCATTCTGCAGACAGCTTTAAAATCTTGTAGGTCATATACTTATTATATTGTAATAATATAAATCGTATTTTTTATGATATTATGTATAATATTATGTAATAAATGAACAATGACGGTAAACAGTATAATATGTAGGCCTACATTAAAGGTAGAAAAGGAGTTGGGACTTGTGCATAAGCCCAAATACAATTATTATTATTTTTGTTATTGTTTTGTTATTATTATTATGACTTTATTTATATTAAATTATCAAAATAAAACTAAAGAAGCATATCTCAATTAAAAGTGCCATAAGAAGCGAGCAATACTGTATGTGTGGGTTTACTATAAGTTGTGAACATTCTTGACGGTTTGAATTTGATTTAGTATTTATCGTACCCTGTTAGCCTATATTTAGTATAGCCTATAAATACCAATGATTTATTATGATATTACAATTAGAGCATTGTAATATGGATACAAATGCCATCCTCGGTGTCTCATGGGTGCATGGGGCGTAGGTCTGAATATAGTAATATTATTCTGGTGGACATGGTTTCGAATCCCGCATATTGGAGAGCGATTTTATCATTTTGGTGCACCCCCATACTTTTGATTATCATCAATTAACAACATTTTGGGAGAGCAACGACAATGTACCTGTGATTGTACATATTTATAAGTGACAAACGCGGAATGACATGTGTTCTTCAGGTAAGCACATAGCGCGCTCCTCCGACTATCACTGATCGGACAGTTGCATTTTTCGCCACCAGGTAGCAACCCCTTTGCTTGGAAACGCGTTATACAGGTAAACAGTTAACAGCGTGCACAGAATAATTGTACTATGAAGTTGATTTTGTGTTACACGCTTATTATTGAAAACTTGAGTAATATTCTGTGCATTGTCGGTAACAGCTTTAGCTGTCGATAACAAAAATATATAAGTTTTATATTAATAATATATAGTTATACTCAAAGAAGTTACTACCGATTCTTTGCAGTGAATTTTGAATTTGCATGAGAGTCAGCGACAGCCGATATGGTAGCACGGTACTATTCTCTTGTGTTCGGTGAACCATGCACTATGCCATGCGGCCAAAGTTCACATATTTCCTTGCGTGCATCTAGCCACGATGAGATCCGGACTAACAGGGAGCGACAGACAAGTGACAACAGCCCCGCCCGAGCTGTTATACTATAAGGACGTGTCTGACTGCTTAAAGACGTGGCTTATTCTTGTTCTCATTCCCAATTTGACGTCATTAATCATCGGTGACGTCAGAAGCAATGTACGAAGGGTCCATCAATCAAGTAATGATAAAACCACTCGTTTTCATTCTTATTACTAAAAAATGGCGGCCTAGGGAGACGATTGAAATAAAACACTTCCAAATCACGTTGAGTGACCAAATAAAATAAGTTATTATTACATATAATTAATAATTAGTAATAAATCGTACAGAATCAAATTTGGTCAGTCGGCCACCTAACGACCGAAAGCTACACTTCTAGTATACCGAGAATGAGAATGAGAATGAGAATGAGAATGAGAATGAGAATGAGAATGAGAATGAGAATGAGAATGAGAATGAGAATGAGAATGAGAATGAGAATGAGAATGAGAATATGTTCAGACACGTCCAAAGCCTTGTCCTACATTCTTGTCTTATTAAAACAAAGACAGTCGATGAGCTAACACTAATAACCTTGGCAACCCAGCATGTGACGTTCTCAAACGCTTGGCGTGTGCCAAGCAAATTAGATCGCAGCGCATTACAGAAAGCGCCGTTTAAAAAAATCCGCTCTGTTGTTATCTTTTCTATTATTAATTGTTCAATTAAAAATCCTGTTCACTATACTAATACACACTTTCCAAATCACTGTCTGAATTGCTACTTTGAGTATACTTGTTTTAAAGGTGTTAGGATAGTGGAGTGCAGCGGCGTCGGAGCAGGGGGGCAGGGGGGTAGCTTGCCCCCCCCTGAGCTTACTTAGGGGGGGCGAAAGTATCTTCTCGCCCCCCCTAGAAAAATGACAAATTAAACAAAATAAGTGCGTTTTTCGTTTTGATTTATCTATTATCATTTCTTTTCTTCGTTCAGTAAAGCCCCTCAACTCCTTCTAAAACACATAAAAACCACTTAAAAAAAGTATTTTTCAATAAATTGCCTGCGGCGCTATTGTGGGTGTGTCAAATACAATTACAAACATTGTAGAGTCCAACTCGCTACCTTCCCGTGGTTTGGCCTAGTGTATTCCCCAAGACTAAGGGCGAGCTCTGGCCGGTTGGGGTGCGTTTTTGCAGAGAGAGCTCTCGCGCAACTTTGTATCACACCTTTCTTCATTCACACAGCCTTACTCATATTTATTTTCTTCTTTCACTTTTTTCTTCTCCATACTTGCCGGCCCTCTCTGCAACGAGCACTCCTCCGTTCCCACCCAGTTTAACCCATCCTATCCAACGTTCTCACTCCTTCCCATTAACCCCCCCGCGTCTTCCCTTACGTTCCTCTCTTTGGGGGAATGGTGGTAATCCACAATTATGGAAAAATAAAATTTGGAAGATTCCAATACACTTGAAATGGGCACTGATAACTCTACTGTTGAGTGCCCTAAAACAACATTAACTAACTAACTAACTAGCTTCGCACTTTCTTGTAGTATCTCAGAGATGTCAGGCAGATATTGTATTATTTTTTGGGTTTGGATGTATCCGTAGACGGTGGATGTCTCTTGGCACAAACAGCCCCCTCCCCCCTCCCCGCAAACAAGCACAAATCGAGAGAAAGAGGAAACCGCTAAAACGTGTTACAAGGGAGAATCGTTCTCAAATAAGATCATCTGCTACTACTTCATAAGAAGCTAGCCAGCGTTATTCAAAGTCTAGGTCCAGGTCCAGGTCTAGGTCCAAATTCAAGTCCGCGTCTAGCAACGTAGTTAGGTACTGATTATCTGTCAATAGCGTGTAAAGTACTGTCTGAAAAGCCTAAGTCTAGGTCCATTCTTGGTCCAAATCGACAAATGGACCGAGCAATCGAAAGTGTACACTCGTTTTAGGTCCGATTCAAAATGGCCGTCCGAAACAATGAGAGAAACAACAAATGAATGCATTGTTAAATAAAGGTAAACATTTAAGTTTTGTTTGTTATATCACGTATTTAATTGGTTTTACTAGATGTACAAATACTTTTAATTATCAAATACTTCACAAAGGACTCTCGAATGAACACCTAACCTAACTTTAGGTAGTGTTGACTTTGCCCGGCAGGCAGCTCTCCTTTAGACTAGTATAGCACTTTAACATTGAGTTGGACTTGGACCATAATTCAGACACACCCATAGAGATGGACCACCAAATCTGTACTACTCAAGTTTACAAAAGTTTGTAAACAAAACTAGTGATCGTCGCAAAGTGTTTGGTACTTTTCACCACTAAAAGCTACCAATACTCAAGGCATTGGCGCCAAGTATCCGAGGTGGGGTGGGGACTTGAGCGCCCCCCCCCCCCCCGAAATCCCAGCTCAAATGTTATATTCTTATAAAATCATCTAGGTTTACGCAAAAAATTTAATTCATCTATTTTCTTTTCTTTTTTCGTTCAGCAAAGCCCGTTAACTGCTTCTAAAACACATAAAAACCGCTTCAAAAATACATATTTTCAAAAAATTCCCGGCGACGTTATTGTGGGGGGCACCCCCTCCATTGCATTATTCGTCCAAGCCCCCCCTCCCGAAATATATTTCAGTAAACGCCACTGACTCAAGGACATTAGTTGCATATTATGTAACCATATGTAACTATGTATGGAAGCATGTACTTTTCCTGGTAAAGTTCGCCCCCCCTGGAAAAATAGACTTCCGACGCGCCTGGACTGGAGTGTACCTATTGGTTTTTCTCCTGGGCCCTCCCAAGCATACTTTTCCAGGCCTCAATCCCAAGATAAAGCTGGTGTGACGCCACGCACGCGGCTGGGTAAGATCCGAGGATGTTTTCAGGTGGTGCTGGCTCATGGTTAGATGTCGATTCCACTGAGGTGCCATCACGGATGCAATGCAATGACGCGAATCAGTGGATTTTCCCCATGAGCGTGACGAGCTCTAGACTGGTGTTGGGCCTGATAAAGATCTTGTGGCCTTGTATATCCTGGAGCTGGACTGGACCTATTGTACTCCGGACATATAGGCACAGATAGGCGTTGTTTGATTGTACCGTTCAGCTGCCTGAAGAGTTCCAGAAAGGCGACAGGCGTCATGAATTTCCAGCAGTCATCATCAACAGCTATATGTCTACATTGTGGTAGGTACCTAATTTGCAATCCACATTATTTTATATCTATCTGGGTTTGAATTTCAGTAAGGACAAAAGGATCTAGGGCCTATACATTAAAAAATTAAATATAACAATATACGTAGCTACTAACATCTCAAAATACAGTATTATTGATGTTCAAGTTCTTTAATTTAAATAAAATAATTGTAATAAATCGTTTTAAAATATAAAAACGTACATTGACACAAAAAATACGAAATAAATTTGTTGAACTACCGGTCACATTTTTTGTGCAGAAGGACATCCTAAATTAGCAGACAATTATCCCGTGTATATACAAGAGTATAAATGTTTGACACATAAGAATTGAAAGCCATCATTTAGAGTGGAGCTACAGTAAGATGGCACCATTGGAGTCTTTTACGCCGTCAAACTGAATATCTTCTTCTGTTTCATCCTTTGGTAGAGCAACCTCTTCCGCCAAGTCAGCATTAAGTTGGTTGCACTCTTCCGGTCCGTGATTTCTATTATGCACTTGCAATGGATATATCTTCATATTATAAGAATCATGTCGGTTAGAAGAACGATCCGTGAGTGACTTCTGTTTCTCTAAACTTGTGATCCTGCAATATTGAGGTTCAAGAATTGGAAAACTACCAGTGTAAATGCCAAATGGATCCATACTTTCTTCATATCTCAGAGGAAAATGATAGTCATCTTCTATGAGAGGAACTGGTTTGGTGAGTCTAGAGACAAATGGAATGCTCTTATTCATCAAGGAGTTGATTAACTTCATGGCTTCAGGACTCTTGATGTTTATATTATTTAAAACTGAGCCATGTGTAGGCCTATTGTTCGAGGAATGCACTGCGCATGTTGATCGATCATCTACTGAGAGACCACAAGAGGGTCCATTCAAAGAATTGATTTCTGGAGAATGACTCCACTCATTATCATCACCATGTAAGTATCGCCTTTTCAACAATGGAACAGTTTGATTATGGATATAAATATATTCACTCTTAACGTTTGATGAGTCATCCAGGCACGATTCAGATAGAATACAACTAGAATCAAGCCTTGTCTTTGTTTGCATAATAGTATGATCTTCTATAAATGGGTCGTCAGTGCCTGGCAAGGCAAAGGCTGTGCTTGGTGGCTTGGGCACGCTGGCAGAAGTCAACTCAGTTTTGCTACTAACCACTGGTGTACTGTTCAGCTTGGCTTTGCCAAGTGCATCTTCTGTGTTAGGCAAGGCATGGGCTGTGGTTGGTGGCTTGGGCACGCTGGCAGAAGTCACTTCAGCTTTGCTACTGAGCACTGTTTGACTGTTCAGCTTGGCTTTGCCACATGCATCTTCTGTGTTAGGCAAGCATGGGCGTGGTAGGTGCTTGGGCACGCTGGCAGAAGTCACATCAGCTTTGCTATTGAGCACTGTTTGGTTGTATGGCTTGGTTTTGTCGCGCATATCTTCTGTGTTATGAACGGTTTTGACTCTGCTTGGAGGATAAGACACACCAACTGAAATAGCTTTTCTTTTGCTGCTGAGCACTGTCTGACTGCTAAGCTTGTCACGTGTATTTTCTATGTTAGGCATCGCATGTACTCTATTTGTTGTCTTGGATATAATGGTAGAATTAACTTCACCTGTTTTAGTGACCACCGACGGACTGTTTAGCCTGTCTTTGTCAACCTCATCTTCTGTGTAAAACAAGATATGCTCTTTACTCGATGGCACGTATATCCTTGCATAATCATCATCAACGTAACTGCTTTCCGCTTGGGAACTGTACAGCTTGTCTTTGTCATGCGCATCTTTAGTGTTTGACAAGATATACTCTTTGATAGGTGGTACGTACATCCTTGCAGAATTATCATCAGGTTCGCTTCTTGCCACTTGAGAACTGTTCAGTTTGGCTTTGTCAACCTCATCTTCTGTGTAAAACAAGATATGCTCTTTACTCGATGGCACGTATATCCTTGCATAATCATCATCAACCTGGCTGCTTTCCGCTTGCGAACTGTACAGCTTGTCTTTGTCATGCGCATCTTTAGCGTTAGACAAGATATACTCTTTGCTAGGTGGAACGTACATCCTTGCAGAATTAACATCAGGTTTGCTTCTTGCCACTTGAGAAGTGTTCAGTTTGGCTTTGTCAAGCGCATCTTCTGTGTAAAACAAGATATACTCTTTACTCGATGGCACGTATATCCTTGCATAATCATCATCAACCTGGCTGCTTTCCGCTTGCGAACTGTTCAGCTTGGCTTTGCCATGCGCTTCTTTTGTGTTAGACAAGATAATATACTCTTTGCTAGGTGGTACGTACATCCTTGCAGAATCAATATCAGGATCGCTTCTTGCCACTTGAGAACTGTTCATCTTGACATTTTCACGTGGGTCGTTTGTGTTAGACGAGACAAGTACTGGGATTGGTGGTTTGGTTACTGAGGAAGAAGTTGCCTCAATTGTGCTACGTAAAACTTTCATACTGTTGTATTTATCTTTATCGTTTGTATCTCCTTTGTTGTACAAGGCATGAACTGTGTTACCTATCTTGGGACTCAGCAAGTTTTTTACATGTTCATTTGCATTGGAAAATAAGTTATCTGTTGTGAGATAAGTGTACGATGAAGCGGGGTCCATTTTTATTGGACTAAATACATACTTGCTTGTTATGCAAGCACCTTTCGTCATCTGACAGGGACTATCTTTCCTTTGACATGGGTCCTGTTTCTTTTTGCATGGGACCTCTTTCTTTTTGCAGGGGTCTTCTTTCTTTTTACACGGATCTTCTTTCTTTTTGCACGAGTCTTCCTTCTTTATACATGGTCCTTTTTTTTTTTTTTTTTTTTTTTTTTTTTTTTTTTTTTTTTTTTTCTCTTTTTGATCTTCTTATTCAGGGTCTCTTTTTTTCACAGTGCCCCATTTGGTTTGTTTTAAAGTGGACAATTTGTCCGTTACTTCAATGTCAGTAGGGCATCAGTCTTCCCCAAGCTTTTTGAATTTTTGGGAGTACACAGTGCCCAGATGAATAAGGGAGAGTAAACTCAACAGAACTGAGTACAATGATTGGAGGCTAAACAGTTTTAAGTCTGCGAATTTATCCACAGTATGGCATGAAGTGCCCTGTTTTTTGGACCCAAGTAATGCGAGATTCTCACTAGATGGTTTATGAGGTTTTGATGGATCCTCAATCTTGAACTCCTGGTATGGGATCTTTGAATGTTTGTTATTTGTCATGGGCACACATACACGAGTGTTCATCTTATTGCGGTTCACTATCGTCTCCAATGACTTGGGTCGCTGGAGCTGCGGTGGTGGCTGTGGTTGTCGCTCGGACGACCTGGTTGGCGGCGGCTGAGGGTGGTCTGGAGGTTCCTCGACGAGCTCCGCCTCTGCGGACATGGGCTCTTCTCCACGTTGAGCCGCCTCGTGCCGCAGGCGCTCTCGACGCACGCGGCACGCACATAGCGGCGGCCGTGGAGGGGCCGGCGGAAAGAAATACGAGTACCATGAGTTGTCGGGTTCATCAACTTTCGGTCCACACTTGACACTTACGGTCTTTTCCCGGCTGAAGATACCGGAGATCCAAGACTTGGACCGCTCTCGAGGACTTGGGCATTTCGAGTCGATTGCTTTCACCGCCCACTCCGGATCTTTCTTCTTGGAAGGAGGTTTAGATCGATCTTCACTGTAGCTCCTGGCACTCAGTAGCGCTCGGTCCTAGTAGCAAACAAAAGATTTCAAGGTTTCTTTATCAGAAGGTATAATACATCTAGGTGCCCGTTAGGGCGCCGCAGCCAAGCCGCGGTGCGCTACACACTCAAGCACCTTATACACCAAGGAGAGTTGGGGTGATTTCGAGGTGTTACCCAGCCGTCATGTAACGTGATGTGAACTTGAAAACTATCACAATCGAGGGGATTTAGGTACCTGACAACACATGCCAAATTTTATTGGGGTACGACCATTCCTTCTTGGTGAAAAAATGGCTTGAAACATGCTCAAAATCACTTTAAGGATGTTAGCTACTGCTACTGCCTACTACTGCCTACTACTGCTAACATCTAATACGTCGGCCCGCGATTCTGACCAGACGGGTGGGACTACAATGTTCATATTTTACATGGACATTAAGGTTATAGAAATATAGTCTCTTTTGAAAAAAAAAGTTGAAAAAGTTTGTTGGAAGGCTTCCAAATAAAGGTTTTAAAATAAGCCTTAAACACTTGGCATACAATCAACAAGTAACCATAGTTACTTGACACTTGTTGACGGTATAAGCAGAGTTAGGCGGGAAAGTGCGATACGTAAACAAATGGAGGACATTTTAAATTTTGCTTCTATGTGTGAAACGAGAAAAGTTGTCATTATACTCTCATAAAACAAATCAGAAACCGTCCCTGACCTAGGCCCAGATGACGAAAACTATTTATAATACAACAGTGTAGGTCTAAAGTTCCATTAGGCTATAGGACTAGATAAATAAATACTTACACTACATGTTTGACAAGCCCTAGGCCTTTCTTAGCCAACCCTAGGCCAGAACAACCTTGTTTTGACACTTCCCGCACAAATAACTAGTTTTGATTACTACAAGCCTAATGCAGATAAACAATGGTATGATAGTCCTAGGCTATTCCAAAATTTACGGCAATAATAAGCTTCTTCTTTACTTTTAATCAACTCACGCAATCTCCTGTCACTCTTAATAAAAATGTAAAACAAAAGATGGTGAAAATTTTCAATATTCTTCTGATTATCTGATGATTTACATGGCTGTGGGTCAAGGCCGTCTAGATATATCGCTTCCCTCGTGTGGGTGCAGTGAAATAGGTGTAAAATTACATTAGTTGTGCGTTTGTTGTTACATGGGAAAGTTTTAATAGGATGTGAGTTGCCTAGACTTAACCAGTCATTATACCGTCGTTATACCATGGTTATACCACCTATACCCAGGATGTACATGAATCCGGGCCTAGATATTTTACATCCTATTGTTATTGCTAATACCATAAAAATTAAATCAACTTTGATAAAAATATTATATTTTAACAAATAATTTTGTAATGGAACTTGAAAAAGTAATAAGATCACACACATAACAAAAACTTGTAGAAATACAGCCAAACCTTACACACTCAAAAGGAATGAGATCTAAAAAAGGGCCAAGCTCATCTACCCTTCCACATTTGCGCATTCTTAATTCATAAACGTACAGTGTCCCATAACAGCATCCTCGAAAAGCTTGGCAAAATAGAATTTGCATGTTTACGTTTAAATTAATTACAAAAAAAGAACTTGGATAAACTACTACGTTAAATTAATAATCGCAAATTCTATTTTGCCAAGCTTTTCGAGGATGCTGTTATGGGACACTGTACGTTTATGAATTAAGAATGCGCAAATGTGGAAGGGTAGATGAGCTTGGCCCTTTTTTAGATCTCATTCCTTTTGAGTGTGTAAGGTTTGGCTGTATTTCTACAAGTTTTTGTTATGTGTATTGTTATACTGAAACACTAAGTGCACCCATATAGCGTAATTCCTCTACAAACAACAACGAATTATCAAGACAATAAGTTACAAAGAACACGATGAGGGATGGAATGAAGTAGCAAATTATTAAGGCCATTGTAGGCCTATTACCCTCTAACTGATATTTATAACTCAAAGAAAGATGTCTGAAAAGTTGACAGTGAGAGACTTACTTAAACATAGGCCTACCAGCAAACCCTTATTTTTATATTTCTTCCAAACCTCCCTTTCAGCCATTTTATGAAAATTTTGGGACAATATTACAGGCCTAAACACTGAGCTAGGCACAACATTAAAATAATTTATGTATATTGTTTCAACACACCTTTCTCTTCCAACTTTCAAAAAGGGAAAACTATTTTCTGTAATAACGTTTGAAAAACGAGTTTTTCAACTGACGATAAAAAAATATTTTTTGCCACCAATGGTTGAATTTCTTAAAACTGGAAGAAGTAGGATCTTCATTAACGCTGTCTAAAAGCTAGGTGTATATTTTAGCCGGACTCACTGATATGTCTCAGCTTTCACCTCTTGCATGAGCAAACCCAGAACCCTAACGTATAGCTTTATATGGTTGAATCAGCTCGGGCCAACTTTTTATGTAAATAAATGTCCATTTAAAAATTCGCTTGATTGGCAAACCAAATCCAAATCAGAAGTTAAAAAATTCTGACTTTAGCGGGAATCGAACCCTTGACCTTCTGCATTGGAATTCAGTTAGGCTAAGCACAAGACCAACGAGCCACACAAAATTCGAGTCTGGGTACTTTTTTAAAATTATAATTTTACTATTACTCTTTGACTACCTATTTCATATTTGTAGGCCCCTACGATATGAATTTTATTTAATGAAGTTAGTTTATATTTAGGCTCCAAAAGTAAAGACAGAGTAACATCTAATTGATTAAAAACGTTTTCTCTCTCTAGTATCCCTAGATCATTTTAATGATCAAGCACAAATGTTATTAGGGCTTGGTTGTGACGATTAGTGATATTAGGCCGACATGAAAATGTCGACAAAAACATTTGTGCTAAAAAAAGTTAAGTTAATATAGTAACTCCAGTCTTGTGATAAACTGGCTTAGGCCTATCAGGGTTGGTAAGGCTGCTACAAAAATAGATAACGATTTTTACGTTTTCACACTCGCGCGCGACCCGGCACCTCCACCAAAATCATTAATAATACTCGCACACCCTTAGAGTAGGCCTAAATGAATTATCTTCTTGAGAGTGGAAGAACTATTTCAATGTTATTACTAGGTCACACACAACTATTACTAGGTTATCACAGGAGCGTATTTTTTAGAGTAAAACATTATCCTTCCATACACGGTATAAATAACAAAATACCGGGACACTTTCTCTCCAAAATTGCAAACGGTACAAATAGGCCTACACCATTTTAATGAGTCTCTCAGGACACCGGTACAAGTGTTCTGAAAACGGCAGGCCTACTGTACCGGTCAAACCGGTACGTCAGGTCACCTTAGCTATAGACTACCGGTACCTCTCTTTCCTGGGCGTTTACGATTAGCAGGGCAATTCTCTTGATCCAATTCTACCCCGGGTCCAGACGGGGACATTGTTGGGCTAGTATATTATTATACCTAATCAAAATTGAATAATGCACAAAAACACAATTTGGATTTTTTTAAACACAAGTAGGCCTAAGCTTAGGTATTAAAAAAAATATAATATCCTACCGGACCATAGGCCTAGCCTACCTATGGCCCTAGGACTATACCTATATCTAGAAACTAAATAGGGGCATGCATTGCACCGTGGGTAGGCCTAGGTTTCCCATGAGAAATTTCATAGTCCTAACTAGTTAGCTGTATGAAATGTTTTTAGTAAACCTAATTGCCTATCATAGCTATAGGCTATAGGCTTTTATTTAAGGAGTAGGCCTAGGCCTATGCCTATAGAGTCCTTTTCGGAAGTAAAAAGACTTCTAAAACCGGCATTGAAGCCTGGACCTCCAGCCTGCGCCATTCGTGAAACGATTGATTATCTATCCCAAGATCGTATAAATTTCACTAGTTGATTTATTATTGACCTTGGGATGAGCTCTACCTAGGTCTAGCTAGCTTTCACTGCACGCGAAATGATTTTGTACAAGCCAAACTGTAGGCCTACGCTTATTGTAGGAATACGTACGTAGAACATAATTATATAACATTTATAAAAGTAAATACCTGTTTTACTGCAATACTACGAAGAATTTGGGCCCCTGTCCGCAGGTGTGACATATTAGAATCATTGCCAGATTATTCATAACAATAAAAACAGAATGCAACGCGCAGTCATTCTAATGCGAGTGCCGTGAACCATGCACTCAAAGATTTCTGGCGACGCGCTAGTTTTAGTTTTTAGATGAGTTGCATTTGTAACTTTTGATCAAATTAAAAATATATAAATTACTAATGCTCGGTGTATAAAAGATTAATTAATGACACAACTTTGATGGCGATTTTGAAATTTGACATTAAGAATGATAACATATTGTTGGATAACAGATGAAACGATGTTTTATCCACAGCCAGTGTGAATACTTACCTCGTTGCGACTATACTTTGATCATTATTTTATAAAAATAAACTAAAGTTGAACAGGCATTAAAAATAATTATTTAAATAAATAGGGTTTTTGGTTAAACTGCACTTTTACAATATTTTATTCGTGAGTTTCGATTTACAATAACCATTAATGACAATGGATTTACTTTCGTACTCATGCTGTGACTATATAATTTTGTAAAAACATTTATTTGGACCAAGGGCGCGTCAACCGTTAGGTCATAATGCGCCATTCTAGTCTAGGGGATGTGGGAGGAGAGTTCCATGCTGATGGTCAGAACCAGACATGGATAGGGGGAGAAACAGAGGGGGGGATTAGATTGGATATTGCTTAACGTCTCATATTTATGCAACTTGGCTAATCGAGACGAAGGAAGGGACGTAAGGGATAACGCGAGGGGACAAGGGGTGGACAGGCCTGTGCTGGTCAGAACAAGCCACAAGCGTATGGGGAGGGCACGGGTTCCCCCACGTCGTGGTCGTCTCCGTCTGTGTCATCATCCGTCCGTGTTGTCATTGTCGTCGCCGTCGGGGAGGTAGTCAAAGGGAGGGGGAAAGTTCCCCGACGACGACCCAGAGCTCGCCATTAGTTTCAGGGAGAAAACCTCCCCTTATCACGGGCCAAACCACGAGAAGGTTGCGAGTTGGAATTTGGGTTCTTGTCGCGGTCGTCATCGCTTTTATCATCGTTCGTGGTGTCATTGCCGTCGTCAATGGTAGGACGTCAAGGGGAGGGGAGGTATCCCCGACGACGATTGCCAGAGCTCGCCTGTATAGTTTTAGGAAGTAAAATACTCCCTTACCTATATACTAGCTGATGTTTGCGAGATGGACTTTTTCTCTTTAATCGTCTTTTACGATTAGCAAAGCCATGCTCTGGCTAATTCTATTTAAACCGGTAATTTACAACAACATTCTATGTAGGCCTACCTTGACAAGATTGAAGCCACAGGTAAAATGTTTCCAATATATCTTATTTTTCAATTGAATAATGTTTTACCGTCTATTAGATAAAATAACAGAAAACCATTTTTTAAAGGAATAACCTAAACGACGAAATAGACGCGCGTTCTGAAACCACGCGACCACCCAATATGTTTTCCCGGGGACGATCGCTGACCCTGCGCGAGACATTGATTCCACACGTCGCTGAAGTACCGCCCGCTGTAGGTTACACATCAGTTTTACCCGGTGTGACCCTCTTCAGGGCCCGGATTCACAAAGAGGGATCCATTTCCCGGGGACCGCTGACCCTGCGCGAGACATTGATTCCACACGTCGCTGAAGTACCCGCCCGCTGTAGGTTACACATCAGTTTTACCCGGTGTTATCCTCTTCAGGGCCCGGATAGGGATACATCGTTAACTCCTCTTTATGAGTCCTGGCCCAGATGACTGTCTAGGTTGTTAGGGTAATTTAGTATTAAGTATTTATTTTTTGGACACAGTAATACATACAAGTAAAACAAAGACAATCAGAAAAGATTATGTTGTCTTATTAGTACCTGTAAATAAAACAATAGCACAGTAAAACAACAATATAGTACCATAGATAAAATACAAGGTCAACAAAATATAATGCACATACATGAACAAATCAATACATACTACACTTACTTACTTGACTGTTGCATATCTCGAGCAAACCATTTTAATTAATATTTTGTTTGTCGCTATCCGAACACATTTTTACAATAACGTAAATCACAGTTGTATAAATTTTTGTTTTTGAGGTATTTGGCAGTAATTTCCAAAGCCTGATGAGTAACAGACAGTTTTTAGAAATGTTCTATGACACGCGCTGCACATATCCGTTGTAGGTCAAAAAGTATCTGAATGTATGTGGATTTTCGTTGGATTTGGCGATCAATCGATTTTTTATTGGCCATTACTAATCCAGACCTTCATTCTGTCGGTGCCGGGATTCGCACCCGTAACCTCTTATAAAAGAACTTTCAGCGTTACGCATGAGCCACCTGTGTCGGTGAGACGTTGCATTATTGGTATAGGAGCGACCGGCAATCCTGACCCAAAACTTATGATGATGATTCTGTGACATTCCCTTCCAATAACACCTCATCCTACCTATAGTGAGTAGCGATAGTCTCTTGAAGAGGGACAGTTAACATCTAAGGCCCCTCTTCGAAATAATCATTAATTATTCCAATTGATTAATTATTTACTTGCGAGAACGATTCGTCTCGTTTTATGTTTCCTATTCAAATCCCCTTTTAAAAGAATGCCTACACTTTGGGCCTTGGGCCTTGGGACGATGGATAGTGTATTCCTCCCCGTGAGAGTGGGCGTTCCCTCCGGCTCGCCTGTGATTGGTCTACGCGACGCCTGCGCGGTAAAGCGTAGGGGGAGTCCCAGTCCCAGACAGAGTAGCCGAGCGCTCGCCCGGTCTATCGCCGCGATGCATCAGCCGGGGGTGCCTCCGACCTCCTACCGTTGTGCCATCCTCATCGAGCGGACAGCCCGCGGCCACATGGTATGTACACACACTATTTCAACCATCTAAAGGGGTCACGGTCTAGAATAGGGCCATTGAATTAGGTACGAGGACTCGAAAAAGTCAATGGCCAAGTAATTTTTTTTATGATTTTGAGTTTAAATGTTTTACTTTTTTTACCACGAAAATGGTTGGCTTGGCGCTCGTCAACAGGCGAAATTATCTTACTTATTTTCAATGCGAAACTAGGGAGAAAGAATGAAATGCTTGGCTCAACTTCTATGTATCACAGCATTCACAGCTGAAGACTTTGGAAGGTGAGCTTGGCTGCCGTTTTTTTTTTTTTTTTACAATTTTTGTATTTGGGGGGGGGTCACTACTACCTTAATGTCCCTGTAAAATATGAACGTTGTAGCCCCACCCGTTTGGTTAGAATCGCTGGGCAATTCAGCACTCGACGAACCTCAACATGTCGAATTAGACAGTATACCGTAGTAGTAATCTTAAAAGTGATTTTGAGCATGTTTCAAGCAATTTTTGCACCAAGAAGGAATACCCCAACCAAATTTGACATGTGTTGTCAGGTACCTACCTAAATCTCCCTGATTTTGATAGTTTGTAAGTTCACATCACGTTAAAACACCTCAAAATCGACCCAACATTGTTTTCTGCGTGAGGTGCCAGAGTGTGTAGCGCACCGCGGCTTGGCTGCGGTGCCCTAACGGGCAACTAGATTGTATTATCTGCATATGCATTACCATGGAAAACATATCCAGTACGAAATACGAGTAAAGACTGCAAGGTTATCTCAATCTCCGAGCGGAATTTTGGGTAACCTTGAGCGTGCAAGATTCAATGCACCTTGGTCACTACACCGCCTAACAAACATGATTAGATAAAAATGATTTCTTCAAGAACAAAACGATTGTCGTAATTTTCAACCTATCTTCAATACATTATTTCTTGTAGGTTTATATCGCAACTCATTTTGTTCATTTTGTTAGCAGTTCTCAGTACACTGGTCACCGATTGTTCGATTCAGATGAATCTGTTAAGCCCTTCGGCCGGATGGGACCGGACAAACAGGCAACATTTTACAAACATACAAACATTGTCACAACGAGTCCCGTTCCGTTTCAAATAAGATCGTATATTGACGTTTGGAAGAAAAAATTGCGATGTCGCTGAATTTTTGCAGAGACCTTCCTTATATAGTAATTATTAACATACTAAAACTCCCCTACAATCGGACTGGAGCTTTGGCCACCATATTGGAAAATGGCGGCAAAAAGGTGTTTGTTATTGAATATCTCCAAATTGGTTTGAGATAGACAAAACATCTCAGTGGCAAAAATATTCCCCATTTAATTCCCTACAAAACAGGTGTCTTTTATAGTTTCGGTAGGGACAAAGGTTACGTCACAAAATCGTGGTTTATATGTTGCTCATTGGAGTTTCAGCTTATTTCCAAATTTTTACGCCCAGCATCAAACAATGCCCAGTAAATCCGTAAGAAATCGATTTAAATACAAAAGGACTTTTGTACGGGGTTCATGAAAGCTTCCAGTAGTATTTTTAAAAATCAGGTCTGCGAAATCGAATTTTGCATTTACCCGGAATTTGGGTTTTTCCATTGTTGGCAATGCCATATTTTACTGTCCATTATTAAGCACTAAATAGCATTGGAGGAAAAATTCTTCCTACGCACATTGAAATGACTCAAATAATGATCCGATTACAACCAAAGTTTAAATCCAATATGGCTGCTAATTCCTAATATCCACAACATTAAAGTGAATTATGTAACAAAAAGAGTGTAAAAACAGCACGAAAACATTATTCATATTGCAAATATTAGGAATTAGCAGCCATATTGGATTAAAACTTTGGTTGTAATCGGATCATTATTTAAGACATTTCAATGTGCGTAGAAAGAATTTTTCCTCCAATGCTATTTAGTGCTTAATAATGGACAGTAAAATATGGCATTTTTTAGGAAATGCCAACAATGGAAAAACCCAAATTCCGGGTAAATGCAAAATCCGATTTCGCAGAACTGATTTTTTAAAATACTAATGGAAGCATTCATGAACCCCGTACAAAAGTCCTTTTGTATTTAAATCGATTTCTTACTGATTTACCGGGCATTGTTTGATGCTGGGCATAGAAATTTGGAAATTAGCTGGTACTCCAATAAGCAACATATAAACCACGATTTTGTGACGTAACCTTTGCCCCTATCAAAACTATAAAAGACACCTGTTTTGTAGGGAATGAAATGAGGAATATTTTTGCTATTGAGAAATTTTATCTATCTCAAACAAGTTTGGAGATATTCGATAACAAACACGTTTTGGCCGCCATTTTCCAATATGGCTTCCGAAGCTCCAGTCTGATTGTAGGGGAGTTTTAGTATGTTGATAAGTATCCTTTTAGGAAGGTCTCTGCAAAAATTCAGCGACATCGCAATTTTTTCCTCCAAAAATTCTTATTTGACAGGATTAGTTCGTTACATGACATCCCTAAATGATTGTTTTATTTTAGTAACATAGGCATACATCAATTAGAAATTTAATAAATTTACCCCCAAAATGGGGTTTTCACGCAAATCCGCTACACTCAGTAGATGTTTAAAGAGTTGGACAATGAATAAATCAAAATATAACGATTGCTTTATTTCCGTAAGATATAGGTATACATAATGGAGTATGGAGATTATATTTGGGAAGTGAATATCGGTGCGGGTTTGGGCCATAAGAAAAACCAAACAGTAAAGCAGAGCAGCGCGTATCAATGTGTACACATGCATGGTGCATGGCCTTCATTAGCCAGCGTGTTTGAACTCATCATCAACAAACAATAGAAATTAAACCTTTTCTAACTTCTTGTTCGAAAACCAAGAAACATGTCAATGACTGTTCTGAAATATTAATATGGAACAGATATGCGAAAATGCAAAGCATAAGCCCTGAGATACGATATCTAAATATCGTGATGCGCGATGGTTGGACGGGTGACTGCTTACGCCAATGCTTCCTTCTTGTTTGAGATGGAGTGGTCGGGGGAGGGCCTAGGAGGATTTAGTTTAGTACCTCTGGAGGGGCCTGGCCGGCGGTAGTAGCACGCAAGGCTTGAAGCATCCCCCACTCTCTACCCCCCCTCACGCGCCTCTCGCTCGCTGCCAGACTTCAGGCAAGAGAGGCAAAATTAACACGCGCGCTATGGGGAGAAACTATTACAATCGAGGCTGGAACAGTTTCTAATTGAACTACGACAAAATCTTTAGTCAGTACAAATAACTATGTTCGTCTTCACTGTAAAAAAATTACATTCCAATTGCAATGATACCGAAGGCTCACCGGTTCTAAATGTTGGCGCGGGTGTACGAAATCATTACCTATGCATTAACATCATCACCGTAGTTTAAAACTGTCCAAAGTAAATAATTTATATTCTACAGAAATACAAAGTTTTACGTTTAGTTCTGCTTTATTTCGCGCTAGAATTTTAAAATGACATGGGAAGTAATAACTATATAAATAACAATAATTTCTAACTTCTTGGGTGTTGAATGTTGTTTTTGACAGACTGTCTTGATCTTTGGTCTTGACCGTTTGTAAAGGTTTCTGCTCTGATGTACCTATATTTTTGGAGACGTATGGTTATTGGTTATATATGTAATTACGACGATCAACGTCATAGATGCACGGGGATTCCTCTGAAGATATTGTTTGGTTTGGTGAAGCTCAAGATTCTTAGACTCACACGTGTCCAAGACAAATGACCTCGATAATTGGTCTGGGAATGTTTAGATTAGATTAAACCCCCATTGGGCCATTACACTCACTCTCACTCAGTGTGAGAAATTGATCTGATTATCCCTAGCGTTAACGCGTATTTATTTATTGGATGAGCGTAGCGAGCGTAGCGAGCGAAGCGAAGATTCCATTTCACTACACTGGAGAAAAAAATCCGGAATGTTTTTTTTTTTTCTTTTTTTTTTGTATTTTTGTCTGTTTGTTAACACATTCCGGCTAAACCGATACTCCGATTGCGATGAAATTTTATGGAGCCTTCGAAATCTCTGACTTAGAACTGCCACGTTTTTGAGCGCAATCGGGAAAATTTTTCTTATAAAAAACGCATTTTACGATTTTTTTCGATTTTAAAAAAAATTCTTCGCTTATAACACTTACATACTTTCTCCGATTGTAATGATTTTTTAACAGAACCTTAATTTTATGAATTAGATATTTGTGTGAAATTTGAGCTTAATCGAACATTATTTCTCATGAAAATCGAAATTTACGGGTTTTTTCTTATTAAAACAATTCTTTGACATATAACACCTACATGCTTTATCTATTTTAATGATTATTTTTATAGAACCTTAATTTCATGAATTAATATACACGTGTTAAATTTGAGTGCAATTGAAAAATTATTTCTTATGAAAATTGCAATTTTACGATTTTTTTCATTTTTAAAATTACGTAAAATTACGATTTATTAAAAAAATTAAGTTAATTTTTAATTTAATTTAATTTAATTTTAAAAAAATCTTGGAAATAAGTAATGATTTTTTCACAGAACAACAGAAAATCCGCGTAACTCAAAGCAGCTCAATGCACCAATTACGCTCATCCACAAACGCGCAGGACTTAAGCGTTTTCCTAGTTTCATATATTTACACTCTGTTATAAATTACAGATCTAAGATTGAATTACACTGGCTTCGGATGGACATAAAATGTAATAATCTACATATTATATTACGAGTGTAACGCGGAGATTCTGACTCGGTAGGTCACGAATTCGAATCCATCCACTAGCAATCCTGACCACTTTTAATGAGACTTTTTTTACAGTGTTGGGATTTAGTCCTCTATACAGCCCTCGGAGAATACCTTAACAATTATTACTTTAATACCCCAATAATCTTGTTTTGTTACCTGAAGAGGGTCACAGCTGGTAAAACTGATGTCTACAGTGTATACCCTACAGCTGCAATCTTTACAAAATGTTTTGAATCAAGTTTGTGTGATATCTTCAATTAATGTGTAGTCCTACATTGCACAACAGTTCATTATTATATAAAAAAAAACTTGCTACAATATATGCATGACTACTTTTTCGGGTAGACCGAGTAAGTGTAGGCAAATTATTATAATTATTATTATATTGAAACACCAACATTCTGTGGCCGCTGTGGACCCTAAAACTATGTGAAGAAAGTTGCAAGATAAAATCACATGGCACGATAAAGCAATTGTTGTATTTATTTTACATGAATATACATGCACAATTAAAATGTGACACCTTAGAGTTTTATACACCTAAACCTACCTTGAGATGTAAAAAAAAATGTAGTATCTACTATCTAATGATTAAGTATTTCTAACGAACGAATCATAACACAGAACACATTTATCTTAGCAATCTGTACTCGAAACAATGCAACCATGTTCACAACACATTTTCCCGGCAACATAACGTACAAATAAGTTATAAGATGGAAAACAAATCCATTCCTACGTGCAGTGAAGTAAGAAATTAAGCCAAATTATTATTCCAACGATTAAACAATTCAGTACGATTTCACTTTTACAGTTTTGATGTATTTCTTTTTATTCGAAGCTCTCCCATAATTTAACCGCAGTATTATTTTGTGTCACGATGCAGAGTAAAAGACGATGCAAGGAAATTCGGCGTGTTTGTTGGATGAGCGTAGCGAGCGTAGCGAACGAAGCGAAGATTCCATTTCACTACACTGGAAAAAAAATCCGGAATGTTTTTTTTTTCTTTTTGTATTTTTGTCTGTTTGTTAACACGATTCCGGCTAAACCGATACTCCAATTGCGATGAAATTTTATGGAGGCCTTCGAAATCTCTGAACTTAAAACTGCCACGTTTTTGAGCGCAATCGGAAAATTATTTCTCGTAAAAATCGTAATTTTACGATTTTTTTCGATTTTTAAAAAATGTCTGCGACTTATAACTCCTACATGCTTTATCCGATTGTAATGATTTTTTCATAGAACCTTAATTTTACGAATTTAGGTATTCGTGTGAAATTTGAGCGCAATCAAAAAATTATTTCTTATAAAAATCGCAATTTTACGATTTTCTTTTAATTTTTAAAACATTCTTCGACGAATAACACCTACATGCTTTATTCGATGGTAATGATTTTTTTGCAGCACCTTAATTTTATGAATCAATATATTCGTGTAAAATTTGTGCACAATCGAATAATTATTTTTTCTGAAAATTTCAATATTACGATTTTTCCTTTTTTAAAATTACGATTAATTAAAAAAATTAAAAATTTTCGTTAATTTTTAATTTAATTTAATTTAATTTTAAAAAAAATCTGAAACTTAGTGATGATTTTTTCACAGAACAACACAAAATCCGCATAACACATGGCAGCTCAATGCACCAATTACGCTCATCCAACAACGCGGCGGGACTTAAGCGTTTTCCTAGTTATTGTAACACAACTGTTAACCATTGTTTGCATTTGTAAACATACGTATCGCGAGCTACTGACTCTGCGGGAAGGCAGGCGCGCGAGGGGAAATCCCGGCCGTCGAAACGTGCGTCAGCGGCGATGCACTAAGGGCCCCTCCAGAGGTAATATACTGAATCCTCCTAGGGTTTGACGGGTGGCTGTTACAGCCAATGCTTCCCTTCTTGTTTGAGATGGAGTGGTCGGGGGAGGGCGAGGGCACGGACTGCAGCACGACGTCGTCACCGCCTCGGCCGACCCGAGCGCGAGACTCCCTCTCGGACGACGACCTCATGTCCGACGACTTCTACCTGCCGGACTCCGATGACGAGGACGCGTCCAGGTACGCGACGCCACCGTCCGCTCCCAGACTCGTGGTGCGCAAGATCTTCACCAACAGCAGGGAACGCTGGAGGCAGCAGAATGTGAGCGGAGCGTTCGCCGAACTGCGCCGGCTCGTGCCCACCCATCCGCCCGACAAGAAGCTGTCGAAAAACGAGATTCTACGCATGGCCATCAGGTGGGTGCAGGTTGGGTAGGTCGAACATTTAGATCCGCTCTACATACTGCTTGTTATCTACGGGATGGTTAGCCGCTTTGCCTTAACGATCGTATACTCAAAGAGCAAAACGGTTATTATTGGATGAGCGAAGCGAAGATTCCATTTCACTACACTGGAGAAAAAAATCCGGAATGTTTTTTTTTTCTTTTCTTTTTTTGTCTGATTGTTAACACGATTCCGGCTAAACCGATACTCCAATTGCGATGAAATTTTCTGGAGGCCTTCGAAATCTCTGAACTTAGAACCGCCACGTTTTTGAGCGCAATCGAAAAATTATTTCTCATTAAAATCGCAATTTTACGATTTTTTCGATTTTAAAAAAAATTCTTCTACTTATAACACTTACATGCTTTATTCGATTGTTATGATTTTTTCACGGAACCTTAATTTTATGAATTAATATATTGGTGAGAAATTTGAGCGCGATCGAAAAATATTTTCTCATGAAAATCGCAATTTTACGTTTTTTTTCGTTTAAAAAAACATACGCTTATCCAACAACGCACCTGAAAAAGCGTTTGCGAAGCTTCCTAGTTAATTATATAAACAAGAATGAATTCGTGGAATAGTGCATGGAGGGCTTACTATAGGTTAATCCACCATACTAGTTTAGTCTTGTTAGATTTTCTGAACAGAACAGTTTGTTTAGTATTACCGACAGTGTTGGCTCGAGCGACTCTGATTCGGAAGGTATCAATCATCAATCATCAAAGGTCTACTCGGGTGCCACGCGCAGCTTCAGGTATTTTATTATTTACAGTGTATCTGTAATATTTATGACCAAATTCAAGGATAGCCATTTTGTTCCCAACATCATTAACTATTATATTGAGTAATATTTAATACAATCCAGAAATTAAAAAATCCATCCCGATCGGCTAATTGCCATTTGGAAAATGGGAGACTCGGGTTCGTACCCCGATCGGGATGGATTTTCTAATTTCTGGATTGTATTAAATATTAACAATTCCACCTACGAGAGTGTTACCCGACTATCCAAATCGAGAAATTATATTGAGCATTTGAATAACCATTTTTGAAAAAACTACCTTTGCCAAAAAAACGAAAGCGCACTCGTATTCTTAAAAAAACGTATCTTGAGGTCTATTTGATCGTGAAACAGACTATATTTATGTATTTGGACGTACAGCAAGTACACTGTATTAAAACGTGATTAATGGTGAAAACATGGACATAAAGAAGATGTCTGTAAGTGCATTTATCACAAAGAAATTCAAACAACACTTTCAACACTTTCACATTCAAACACAACAAAGTCACTGTGCGGACGAAAAATGTTAGCGTCGGTCGTGTTCATAGCGTCGCGACGCTGTGAAGGCGAACAAAATGTTGAGTTAACTAGGAATTAAATTTTTCAGGCGCGTTGTTGGATGAGCGTATGTTTTTTTAAACGAAAAAAGCGTAAAATTGCGATTTTCATGAGAAATTATTTTTAGATCGCGCTCAAATTTCACACGAATATATTAATTCATGAAATCAAGGTTCCGTGAAAAAATCATTACAATCGAATAAAGAATTTAGGTGTTATAAGTCGATGAAATTTTTTTTAAATCGAAAAAAATCGTAAAATTGCGATTTTAATGAGAAATAATTTTTCGATTGTGCTCAAAAACGTGGCAGTTCTAAGTTCAAAGATTTCGAAGGGCTCCATAAAATTTCATCGCAATTGGAGTATCGGTTTAGCCGGAATCGTGTTAACAAACAGACAAAAATACAAAAAAAATATCAGGATTTTTTTCTCCAGTGTAGTGAAATGGAATCTTCGCTACGCTCATCCAATCAACCTTACTAGGAAAACGCTTAAGTCCCGCCGCGTTGTTGGATGAGCGTAATTGGTGAATTGAGCTGCCATGTGTTTTGCGGATTTTCTGTTGTTCTGTGAAAAAATCAGAACTTTGTTGAAATTTTTTTAAATTAAATCAAATTAAATAAAAAATTAACTTATTTTTTTATAATTAATCGTAATTTTAAAAATGGAAAAAATCGTAATATTGAAATTTTCATGAGAAATAATTGTTTGATTACGCTCAAATTTCACACGAATATATCAATTCATAAAATTAAGGTTCTGTGAAAAAATCATTACAATCGAATAAAGCATGTAGGAGTTATAAGTCGAAGAAATTTTTTAAAAATCGAAAAAATCGTAAAATTGCGATTTTCATGAGAAATAATTTTTCGATTGCGCTCAAAAACGTGGCAGTTCTTAGTTCAGAGATTTCGAAGGCCTCCATAAAATTTCATCGCAATCGGAGTATCGGTTTAGCCGGAATCGTGTTAACAGACAGACAAAAATACAGAAAAAAAAAAACATTCCGGATTTTTTCTCCAGTGTAGTGAAATGGAATCTTCGCTTCGCTCGCTTCGCTCGCTACGCTCATCCAAAAATGAAAGCTGTGGGTGTTGGGAATCGAATGGTATGCGTGAACCTTTGCCACCCCGTTTGAGCCTACAATTTTGCCTATCGGAACGACTAATAGCCAACAATGTACATTAAAAATTCGCAAGATAAAGCTTTCAAATGTTCTGAAAATTGAATAACATATTGGTCCATGATCTAGATTTCCTTTAACCCCTTCAGTCCCGAATTAACTTGGTGTAATTTGAGTAATTTTAAGCAATTAAATCTAATTCCAGATTTTTTATAAGATTTGTAATGTTTTCAAAATATTTTTATCAGATTTTTAATGAATTTTGGGAAATTTTGGATTCTGAATAAAAGTTCCAAATTTAATTTTAAAATATAAATTTGAAGACTATTTCTAAAATTAGTTTTATTCCAGAATTTTTGCACTTGTTGCATTTTTTGCATCTCAAATAATAACAATACTAGGAATAATTACTTTTCTGGGACAAACCCCATTTTTTCATTTTTATTCTTTTTTGCAGATGCGTATTTTCAAACTTCTCTAAAAAAGGGCACTTTCTGTCCCATTGACATGCGGAAAAAATTTATTTATTTTTTATTCAACAAGAATGGAAGGGGTGTTTTTTTTTGGAATGTTTTGTATGAGTGTATATTTGTGCACAGTTTCAAGACATGATGTTAAAGGGCCATTTCAGATTGGTACGAAGCTCTCTAGTATCTATGTGGAACAAAAAAGAAACAGGTTTAAGCCGATTTAATTAAGAAATTTCCTAAAACGCCAATTTCCGCCAATTTCTGGATCAAGAATTTAAAAATTCGTGCAAAATCACAGTTACAAGATACAATTTTTTAAACGGTCATTTTAGTGTAGTATTAGTCTATGATATAGATTATGTGGTGAACAATATTTTTTGGGGGTAATAGGCCCCTAAAATTAATAGTTTTCTTGTGGCTGCCTCTATTCGTTAAGCAAACAGACCTTTTCCTGCGTACTTTGTTTTGTGCTCAATTCTTGCCGGGAAGTGCCCGCGTGACATTAACTTTATTTTTGATATGTCTATGGAATTCGGATAGTGTTACTCTCAACGGCTGTGATTCCGCGAGTGTTTTGTACGAAACTGCAATAAATTGGCCTACACCGGATATATTAAAGTTTTGCCTTTCATATAAGCCTTTTTAGTCTTTTTAATATAAACAATTTAAAAAAAAATTAAGATAAGGTTTAGAGTGTACAAGTGCGCCTGTTGTGATATGAAGCTAATTTCCGTTGTAAAGAACGTGGAAAGTGCATAATTTATGATTCATATTTTGGGATCTATTTTATTTTCAATATATTTTTATGATATTATTACTAATGTTTGATGAAAGATAGCTGTATTTGTGGATTTTTATAACAAATGTTATCAGTGAGCGAGATATATCATATATCAAATGAAAATTTAACGATGTATGCATTTTGGCTGAAAAATTGAACAACAAAAACGCGACTTTGAGCCTAAAATTAATGCTATAAAATAAATAATAAATAAAAATAAATATATAAATACAAAATTTACGTTTTGCAATGTTCCAATTTTATGTCAAAGCATGACACATAGATGACTCAATTGCTAGAGAAGCTTTCGGATATTTTACATACCTATTTCGTAAGAAGAAGAGATTGAAATATTGCGACATGGTTTTAAACTGAATTTCGGTGTCTAATATAGTGTGTAAACGGACCATATAAAATTAAATTTTTGGATTTTCATGTAAGATTACGTTTATGGATATTAAAAAGCAGTGTTAAAAATAAGGTATGTGTAGTTTTGTCGAGACGATTTTGTCAGACGACCTGCCAGCAGTTCCTTGATGTTATAGTACAACTTCAGGTTTTTTCCACTGTTTTTTTTGCCATTTTATTTAAACCCGTTACCGCTAAAGTGATTACGGGTATACAGTAGTTTTTGGTAAAAATTGCAGCTAGTTATACGGTTGGTGCAGTGCACCTAACTTGTTTATATGAAGAGCTAGAGCAAATTCGTTGCACGCCTAGTATAGGCGCTCCACGCTAAGAAAGCAGTTGCGCGCGCTTTTAACGGGTGAATTGTAGCCATTCAGCAGGCCCCAATTTAAAATAACGATCGCTGATTGGCCCGTCGAAAGCGCGCGCATCTGCTTTCTTGGCGTGAAGCGCCTATAGTAGAGCTGTATGACGAAACCGTTATTGCCCTCTGTGATGAGTTTTTGTTAACGTTAACGTGACGTTTTACATTTCCAAATATTCCTTGGCCGGGTTTCTTAGCGGCAAGTGAAGAAGCTGGGTGATTCCTCACATGCGCGTAGGATGTTCGGATTCAGGTGCAAGATTTTTGTTTCCTGGCTTGACTAAACACGCTTGAGAACACCGAGTAACCGTGTTATTGTGCTCCTAGGTACATCCGGCTGTTGAGCAATGTATTGACGTGGCAGCAGCAGAGCCAGGTGACGTCAGTCAAGTGCGAGACCGAGCGTTGCGACGCCCGCGGTGAAGGACAGCGTCGTTCCCTCTGTCGACAGAGTCGGGCGTCGCGCGATCAGAATGGCAACACTGTCCTTGGGTCAGAGAGCCGGCACCACATCAAGGTAAGCTGGAGTTCTAGAAGAGTGTTATATCATCCTCATTGATATTTAACATCTAGGCTAGATCTGCAGTCGTTGGTCCACTGGCGTGTCAATTAGAAGCCATCTTGGAATTACAGTTTGTGTGGAAGTGCTGCGTTCCCGTCGTTGGAAAAAATGTAGCCCCACCCTTCATGATGCTTACAATCCGTCTTCCAATTAGTTTGCATTTTCTACACAAAGTTACATTTAATTATATTGTACTCACAAATCTATTAAAGTTACCCCTAAAACCTATTTTTGAACACATAATCTAGAGCATGAAATACTTCACAAAAATGAGTTTTAAAATTAATCTTGAACCTGTGATTTTACACAAACTTGTTAAGCATTGTGATCCTGTAATTTGCATAAATTTGCGTTTTGGCGAATTTCTTGAACCGGCTTAAACCTGCTTATTTTTTGTTTCACATAGATACAAGAGTATCATATACATATAATATTGGCATTTAGAAAATGTTGTCTTGAAACTGTGCACAAAATACACTCAAACACGCAAAAATATGCGTTCTGAAATTACACCCCTTCTTGGTAATCGGTTTCACCGAACCACTTGCCCAAATTACAGAAACAAAACTTATAAGATACAGAAAAGATAGTCCAGTACGTTTTGGCAAAATTTTCCAAGGTCACGGGGCATAAAGATCGTCCTCATGTTATTTCTTATGGGAAATCTTTGCCGGTGGGATAACCTATCGACAATTACCAAGTTTGGAAACTTTTTTACTGGTTAAGATAAACCCAATATGTGTTCTTTTAATTTGTAGATTCATAACTAAGTTAGTTAGCCCAAATATATATTATACTATTATTATTATTATTATTATTATTATTATTATTATTATTATTATTATTATTATAATATTATATTTATTTTTTTAGATTAACGGTTAAATACCCCTTTAAGATGTTTGAAATTTTGGGTAGTAGGCCTAACTAGCCTACTGTTGTCAAGGACGCGGAAATATAGGAATCTATAGAAAAACTTAAAAAACTTAATAACAAATAATAAAAATAATAACAAACAAACATTAATTGATTTTCAAGATTTTTGATTTTGATAATATAAAGTCTGAAATTGACAATATTCGTAGATTGATCGTGGGTGATTAACATAAAATATTGATAATCTACGACTGTAGGGCTGTCCATGTATGCTTTATTGACAACTGCGTAAAGTTTCATATAGGCTACGTCCAGTGTTGGGTCAGTTCTTTTTTAAAATGAACTTTTTAAAAGTTCAGTTCACAGCTCAAATAATGAACTTTTAAAAGGTTCAAGTTCTTTTAAAACCTTAAATTTTGAAAAGTTCAAGTTCGTCTAAAATATGAACTAAGTTCTTTTAAAAGTTCTTTTGTAAAAAAGATTACAAAAAGTAAAAAAAAAGGTCTGGCGTAAAATGGAGAAAAACACGAGGGAAAACATTAGGGGTCAAACTACTCGCGAGTTTGAGTCTTACGAAAGTGTTGAGTTGTCTTTGATTGTGTTAATGATTCGTACTACGTTCTCGTCGACCAGCTTGTAAAGTTGTGGCAAATCCTTAGCATTTAGGCTTCCAAGATATTTTTTTCCGAATAAGTTTGCCTGCATCGTTTTAACTTCGTGAATCGTACGCGACCTTCTCAAAAACAGCTGAACGTGCGTCAACGTAGGTCTACGATGGAACAACGATTTGTTATTGTTTTTAAGCGTCGACGGCGACGAGTCGACGGCTGCTCGACGCACGGAAAGAACTTTCAAATGAACTTTCTAAAACCGAAAAGTTCGTTCTCAAAAAGAACTTTTAAAAGTTCAAGTTCATTCATTTAAAAAAAGAGTAAGTTTACTGAAAAGTTCACAAAAAAAGAACGCGTTCGGAGAACGCGTTCTTTTTAAAAGTTCCTTCCCCAACACTGGCTATACGTCGGATTCTTACCAGGCGAGCGAATAGCTATTTGCCAACTTTCAACGTGTGCCCTAAAAATACAAAGTTCGAAATGCAATCAAATAAGCATGGGAACGCTACGATTCGAGTCGTAAATGTAAACAATGCGGTTAATGCCTAGTTTTTTTTTATCGATCAAGATAATTTTTCTTGTGCATACTCAGAAAGACGATACAAATCCTCGTGCATGGCGTTTTCCTAATTTTGCCCCGGTTTGGTCACACGCAGACCAAAAATTGCAGTGTTTGGTGGACTTAGGGCTTACACGAAAAACTTCTGTGATTTAAAAAAGGGATATACACGACAAATAAGGAATTAATTTATCTGTCGGGGGGTGAAAACAGAACAAGAAAATGTTTAGAGAAAGAACATGAAAAAAAAGAACATGAACCTACTAAATACAAAAATATAGGCTACCAATTCATTCTTCCATTAAGAAACTATTTTTCTCTTGAGCATTTGATAGTTCCTACATAATCCCGGTAATACAAGACTGTGACAGCTTATGATTTATTACAATTATTATCGTGATTAACTTCAATAAAATTTTATTCGAATATTTTGAATAGAGTAGATTGTTTATTTGTAACGACATTTTTTATGGCAATAATTTTATATTGTGTTTTATTATATATATACCCTACCATCCGAAATTTAAAAAATGGGACGGTAGACCGACAGTTTAAAAGCCCGCAACACATGTTCAAGTGGGGGAGGGGGGGGGGGGGGCACTGCGGAAGAAATTGTTAACTTTCTAGCAATATCTCCTAAACTTATCATTTACTAATAATGTAAATTATGTAGATCCTTAATTGTAATGCAGGTGCTAAAAAAATAGGCTTGGAAGAGATTCACCAAAGCCATGCAATACAACATTATTAACAAATGCGCTTTTCCACAAATTTGCCAGGAGCAACGCTTATTTATGTCGTTGGCCTCGAGTGAGAATGGCAATGTTTCCAGGCGGAGAGAGAAGATGAAGAGGGCGCCACGAGTCATGCCCCGATGACAAATGGCCACAGGGTTAAAAGGGCTATTACCATAAAAATTATTTTTTACTACATAATCTATAGCATAATACTACACTTAAATAACCGTTTACACAATTATATCTTGTAACTGTGATTTTACAGTTTTTTCGATTTTTTTGGTCCAGAAATTTGCAAAAATTGATGTTTTGGGAATTTTTTAAATCGGCTTTAACCTGCTTATTTTTTGTCCCACATAGATACTAGACCATCATACCAATCTAAAATGGCCCTTTAAAACATCGTGTCCTGAAACTGTGCATAAATATACACTCAAACACACAAAAATATGTATTCCAAAATCACACCCCTTCTTGGTAACCAGCATATTTTGACCAAACCACTTGCCCAAATTACAAAACAAAATATAGATGATTTACAGAAAAGAATGTAGAGTACCTACGTCAATAATGGCCAATTTTTTTTTGTTGACAAAATCCTCCAAGGTCAAGTTGCATAAAGATCGTCCCTATGTTATTTCTTATGGGAGATTTTTGCCGATGGGACCTACAAAAAAATACCAACTTTGACATTTTTTTGGAAGGTCATGGTGGCACCAATGTTTCTGTTAATTTCTAAATTCACAGCTAGTTAAGCCTGAATGAAATACATTTTTTGTGCTTAGCGGGTGAATAACCCTTTAAGAAAAAATATGTGGAAAGGTGTTCATTCACAAACTCATGTATGCTCATGAATCTTAATAGCAAGATAATATCAAAGTCCATGAACCTTAATGATAGAACGTACAAGCGCTTGTCCTGCCGGAAGCGCTTCCGTGAGGACTTTTGTACAGGGCCCTTGTCCTGCTGGAAGGCAGATTTTGCGCAGGCAAGTCGGTCCTTCCAGCAGTACTAAAAGTCCGGCCGGAAGGACAGAGACAAGATGGAACATGTTTACTGAAGGTTTGAGTTTTTAAGTAACGCGTACTGCTAGCAGGACGCGGAAAACCCATTAAATGGTCCTTCCAGCAGTACGTAAACCTTCCGGAAGCCAAGCGCCAACATATTTAAAATAATATAATTTTGAAATCAAATGTTTAATTTATTATTATCTTATTAATATTAATGTAAATTATGAATTTCGTAATGGCCTATATATGAGATGGGATCAATATTTAGAGAATTAGGACTTGGGTACAAGATTTGTAAATTTAAATCATTAAAAATTATTGATACATTTCAAGTGTGTTTTTGTTTGCATATTAATCACGCGATTATTGTATGTACGTTACTTCACGTTTATAAATAAAAAAGGGAGTAATGGATGATTGATTGAATTAAATAGCTATAGCCTATTGTCCTTTTTTCTAGTGCGTCGTAAAACAAGAAAAATTCCATCAGTCTATCAACGTGTCATGAACAATATACTTACATATAGAGGTAAATAAATACAAGCCAGGACTAGAAGCTTGTACAGTAAATTGGGCTAAATAGGTTTTAGTTGGATAATGATTTTAATAACTTACGTGCAGAAGAAGCTGTTGTGAAAGGCTAAGCCTTAGGGTTGCTTTCTCGGGAAGAAGAAGTAGGCCTATCAACAGAGCTCCAACAATTGGCATGATATGCTTGCGCTATTATTGTCGTTCCAAAAGTACTGTAGCATAATTACTGGCTTGTACACTTTCACAACACCCAAACATACAGCCGTATCCCACTCATCCCCAAACTGACTTAAACTCCATGAATTACAGCTAGTTCTTTTGATCAAAATTCGTAGCTTTTGTAGAAACACGGTCACCCACAACTAACATCGCGCTGAAATGAGAGCTCCGTGTTGACTCGCAGCTTGACAGGCTGTAACTTGGAAACTATCAGGGCTACAACGATGCAACAAAAATGCGCTAAACCCTTGAAATATGCTCTACATATCTAGCGAAAAACACGTCCTGCTAGCAGGACGCATAGTACTGAAAACGAGCGATTTGCTACGTCCTCAAATGAGTCGTTTTCGTCCTGCCGGAAGGACGCTGTACGCTCTATCATTAAAACGGAGTTGTGACCTTGATATGTAGTCCGCTTCACACTAAATCCAGTGAACGTTTCTGTAGGGCATTTTAGTAGATTACATTTTATGCAGTCTTTCTATCCTACTTCCTGGCATAAGTTATGCCAGGAACCGCATAAGTATAATATGCCTACATTAAATTTCCATCTAAATACCACGGTACCGTACCGTAGCCTATTTTATGTTAGAAGTGGTAGAAATTGCGCTCAGTCACAGAAGCAAGACAGTGTGACGAAATTGTCTCCAATGAAGGAGGAACCATTGAGTTTATACAATGGCTGCTATTTACTAAGTAGTTATAAAATATTCAAGTCTTGTTCATAAATCCTAATAAGTCATTGGCATAGAGTTTAAAAAAAGGGTTTTAAGCATTAACAAATTGTCTACCATGTTAATTTAGGGTCTGAAATGTAATTTTCTTTACTTATGATGGAATTTTGCACTTGAAAATCGACATTTAAAATTCGCAATTTATTACAATTATACCATGTGCTCAAAATCGTGAATAACATTCAATAAAAGTTCAAAACGCGAAATAATTCGCGAAATCGTGTTTTCGATCCAATTTTGAAAGATTTGAGTTGTTTTATATTTATTCTGGTTTTGGTGGAGGTGCCGGGTAACCTGTGATTTGAAAGCAGTATTATTTTATTATTAAACTTGAATGTTTTGTTTGCAACATATAAATATTTTTCATGTCTTCCCCAAATAAACGGATTATTTACTGGTATACAAATTTAACTGTGTTTCTTGTTTCGTTTTTAAGAAGTTTTGTTGCATTATGGTTAAATTAGCGTTACTGCCAAAATGCGAAATGAACACTTCGAAAATTCAATTTTAATAACACCACTTTTCATGACCTATTTATTGGTAATCTCATCACTCTTCAGTAGGGTATGGTTGCCACCGATGACCAATTAGCCAATAATCGATTCTATTTCTCACCCCCCCCTCGCATTTTCCCCTGCTTTGTTATCTTGTTATCTATTATCTAGATAACAATGGTTATCTGCTATCTTTATATAGATGATTTCCAATGTCGTTATCTATTATCTTTATCTAGATGATTTTTTGTGTGGTTATCTTATCTTTAATATTTTTGGTTATCTGGCCCAACACTGAAAATAACCAAAAGTGAAACAACAAGTCTGCTACTGCAACTTATAAATATTTTAAATAAGTAAGTAGAATCAGCTACTTTTACTTAACGACAGACCCAGGTAACCACAATGTGTGTGTGCAATGCGTCAATCAGGGACAAAGGAACTCTTATTTGAGTGAGGGGGAATGATTAGTATTTTTCTTCCGCATGCTTGACACAACTGTCAACACACTAGTATCCGCATGCTTGACACAACTAGCCACAAGTCAACACACTAGTATCCGCATGCTTGACACAACTAGCCACAAGTCAACACACTAGTATCCGCATGCTTGACACAACTAGCCACAAGTCAACACACTAGTATCCGCATGCTTGACACAACTAGCCACAAGTCAACACACTAGTATACCAACTGAAACTAGTTTTTTAGATGTAGATGAATGGCACAACTGGATTTTTAACATTCTTAAGTGGTGGGGGGGAGGGGGGGGGGGGGGATAAATTCACCCCTTTCTACGCGCTAGACGTCAATGATATAAACCAGACTTTACAGTATTATTTAGAAATCAACATAGAAATTTAAAAAACCCTCGGCTGGGTATCGAACCTGGGTCTACCGATTGCCGGTGGGACGAGTAACAATAATTTCTAGATTGTTAGTGCATTATAGATCTGACACCCATGCAAGATCGATACCCAGATGAGATTTTTTCAAATTGATAACCATATTGATACAATCAATTACACATACGGAAGAATTTCCAAATCAATGAAATCATGCAACATTACAGTGTTATTTCTGACATAATTTCTAAATGTAACCACTTTATTATATTTATCCATGTACTATCCAGATATCTCTCATCTAGTTATGTACTCCTTGTTAACATTGGATAGTTACATAAAACTAAATGTAAATTTACTGGTCCTTTTGGATATGTGTGTGTGTGTATGTGATTTTAATTACATACTAATTAACCAATAGTACGTTATGATTTTACTATAAAATAACGCTTTCTTTGTAATAAAAATTAATGTGTTATTCAGTATTTTACATAAAATAGAATGTTGTATGCAAATTGTACAAAACAATAAATAAACCAGAATTTGTTGAAACATAATGCGTTACAGATTGTCCTTACTCCTTACATGCGATTGCTTGAGGCAACAAAGTACAAGAGCAACCAATAGTGACTGGTATTGGCTATTCCTTCATAGATACAACTATAACAAACTACGTAGAGCATAATACGGTAAGTGCACAAGAGCTGTTACTTCTTAGGTAGTAGAGCCCCGGGTAATTAGTTCAGAACTATAAAATATGCTAAATATGGCCAAATTGTGTTAAAAGAGTTTATTTGTGGAACTTTTGATAGGTTTTGAGTATTATTGACAAATTTTATTTTTGCTAATGCTAAAATATGGTATTAATGCTAGATTGTAACATATTTATTAATTTGCTCTTAAAATGTGGTATTTGGGCTAATTTCATCTAATTAAGAAAAATTAGGTGCTAATTGCAGCAATTCTATCAAAAGATACTAGGGCTGGACTAAGACATTTATCATTCGATTATAGATATCACACGAAAAATTTTGATATGATATCGATCGATCCATCAAAATGTAATTGTTTGTAAAAATAAAACTCAAAATTATTAAAAGAGTGTGCCTATTTTATAATTTGTGGCCAAATAGAGTTGAGAAGGTATCACCAAAAATGCATTTAACGATTTTTACGATCTCACAATCACGTTTTATGACCCGGCACCACCACCATATGTACCAGCCAGGATTAATTTAATTTTGACTACCTGGCACCTCTACCAAAATTACGAAATTTTGCATTTTCTGTGTACATTTCGATGTGAAGCCAAATAACGATATCTAAAATACTCCTACTTGGCACTTATCGATATCGTATCGAAATACCAAGTTTTTGCCCAACCCTAAAGATACGTTTCATGACCATATTTTGTGAATTAATGCTAATTATTGGTGATATTTGGGAAAATTGATGCTATAGAAAAAAAAATAAAGCTAATAACAGGGCCCAACTTATTTGGTACGATTAATGCCAGACTATTGATTGTGCGCGCAGAAATGTACTGCATGTACTTGAATCACCGACAGTGCTGGCTCGAGCGTTAAGTTTTCAGAGGATTTCCTCAGTTGTTGATGCGAATGCAAAGGATTCATCTATTCATAATAACCCAGGGTTGTCACCAAGTAACTACTTTTATCCTTGCAAGATACATAAAAATTCCTGAGAAATCCTTGAAAATAACTATTTAGTATTTCGCATATTATTACGTGAATGATTTATCAAAATTTTCATGATTCCATACAATAACACATTACGCCAGATTGATTATTGAGAATTAAACTAGCATAACATGCGAGCATAGGCCTAAAAATCTGACTTTTCTTCGAATATGTATCAATGTTATAGTTTTTGCCATCGTGTCTATACTCTCTGGGTTTATTATTACCATTACCCTGTGCTACTGATGTTTTTATTACCCAATGTTGATCGCTTTTTGGGCTGTATTAAAAACATTAAATAATGTAGAAATTTCTTGTAATTTTAATTATGGTTGGAAATCCCAAGGATTTTTTACAAAATCCTGGTATCATTGAGACACCTTAAAATCTTGAAAAAGGATAAAAATCCTTGAAAGTGGCAACCCTGCAGTAAGCTAACTCCAATATACCTAGTTGACACCTGACAAGGGGCATGCAATGCACCCTGGGAAAGTTTCCCACAAAAAATTATTAGGATCTTGAATCCTCCTTGAAGAATATTAAATTACATTGCAATTACGGTTTTTGGATTCCATCAATACTTCAGGTGACCTTAAAACTACTTGTAACATAATATTTGCAATCAGACTGGTAATTAGTAATTACAACATTCAGATTGAATATCAGAAATAGGTAGTAGTTGTAGCACCACACAGTTTCTTCAACACTTTGACAATCAAGAGTTCAACTCAAAAGTATACTTAAATTAAAACTACAGTGAAACCTCTATGCATCGTTTTTCAGGGGAGTACTTGAAAAAAACTATGGATCCGGAAAAACTATGGATCAAATAGAAATAACAATAAAGCTTATTATGGAGTGTATAAAAAACACTAGGCCTATAGATGCAGGAAAATAGTAGTTGAGAAACTATGGATAGAGTTTCACTGTATATAGGTAAATAGTTAATTTTATCTTACGGTAAGAAGTAACAACCTTCACATCACTTAAAGCTATGAATGGTATGTTCAGAGTGAAAAGTATTCATGAATCCTAAAGTGTCCTATGTTCAAGAACTGTAGTGAACAATACATGGAAGTATAATGGTCCAGCCAGCATAAGTGCAAGGGAACTCGAATGCATTAATAAATAAATAAGTGAATATGTGTGAGATAGGATCCAACAGCTTCATTCAAGAAGTGATGGTGGCTGCCGAATTTGTTGATAAATAGGCCTAGAGATAGAAAAGTACATATATATATATAAAAAAAAAAACAAGTTTTGACACGAGGTCTTGATCACTCAAGAGAAAAAGTAAGAGGGCCACTGACTGGAACAGGCACCGAGCGTTCATACAACTAGCGCCGTGAGTGGTCAAATCTGGAATAAATTGTGTGAAGATTTGGCAATTACCCATCCTTTCCCATGTTATTTGTTCATTTTTAAATTGCCATTATTAATTGTACTAGTTGCAACGGATATTGAAAATTATGTATAAACATCAAGAAATTTGTTCTGTATCGTCAGCTATACTAATCTAGTAACCAAAACAAGACATCACGTCACATTTTACATTCCCTTTTCTCCCCTTATACCCATGACTGGATCTAGAACAGCGTTGGTCTTTCCAGTTTCCACCCTAACCTATCATAGGCTAGAGTGGCCCATTATGGCCTTACAGTTGACGCGGCCTTATACCAACTAAACTTAAAATCATATTATTTATATAGGTACCTATATATCAATCAACTTGTGCAGATGTTCCCGAGTACTAAACACATGACTCGCTCACTCGTCTAACAACGACTTAGGCGTTTTCCTAGTCTAGTTGGCTAAGGTACCCTTATACCTGAAGATTTTGTTTTTTCTGGATTGTATTTTTAAAATTATTAAACATGTTATGAAATGCATATAACTCAGTGTATAACGTATAACGCAGTGTACAATACTATGGAAGACATAGCCAGTAGGAAATAGTACGTGTAAAGCTTGCAAGGTTTATTCAATCTCCCAGCTCTATTTGGGGGTAACTTGAGTGTGCAAGATTCGATATACCTTGGGCACTGCATTTCACAGCCAGATAAATAACAAACAAAAAATATTTTTCAAAAACAAAACCATTGTCGTTAAAATAATTCCAACTCATTTGGAGCCTATTTTTCAATTTATTATTTCTTGTAGGTTTAAATCGCAATGGATCTAGCTGATTTTGTTAGCAGTTCTCAGTAAACTCGTACCGGATGTCTGTTTAAAATTTCAGCGCAATCTGTTCGGCGAATCGGCTGATTTTCGTACAGACACACGTACAGAATCACGGAAGTGCCGATTTCCTTGAATGGTTATCCTCAGTTGCTTCGCTCCTTCGTCTAACTAGATTAGTACAGCTGACGATACAGAACAAATTTCTTGATCTTTTCTTTATACCGGTACATGATTTTCAATATCCATAGCAACTAGTACTAGGAAAACGCTCAGTTGGACGCGTTGTTGAGCGAGCACCGGTACGTGCAACACGACCCGAGTAAGACATTCCCATAATGTTACATACCAATAAGTCTTTAAGGTCTTGACCGATTTAGCTGAAAATTTGAAAAATAGGAGAGAATGGATAAAATCCACCGCCATCTAGAAGACCTTGACATCATTTCCTTGTTAAACTCTTTGGTTACAAATAATACACTGCTTCCTCGATAGTGTTTTGATTACTTCTAGGTGGCAGTGCATAGTGACCTGAAACCACGTGCGCCGTTGCCATGGTAACGGGACTTTGTTATAATGTAATTTCCGACTACACTACTTATCGGATCAAAATAAAAATTACATATTCGTGATCGGACGGACATTCTAAATGATTTGGCCACCTCAGATTTTGTCTCCGTTAAAGTTTGAAAAAAAACTTTCAATTAACTTTAATGTAACTTTTTAACTTTTTGAACGATTTTGCCACAAAACTATACAGCAACCCGCCTAGGTGGTATGTACATGTGTGCAAAATTTCAGGTCGATCAGAGAAACGGTGCGACCTGTATCGAAGCAGTAACAGAAAAAAAAACAAAAAAACAGACATTCGAGCCATAAGAGTCAAGTGGAGACGCTCGCTTCGCTCGCTCAATGAATATGATTAATAATGGCTAGGGACCCCAAAATTTTGTTGATGACTTTTTTCACTAAATAATGTTAAATATGACTGTTTTTATTATTAAGAAGCAAAATCAGGCAATAATCACATTTTTTATGCTAAATTAGAGCAAAATCCGGAACTTTTCTTAATTATTCTGTAAGTTTTAGTCCAAAATGTGCAATTATTTTGACAATTGGGCATTGAAATCAACATTTCTGTTTTAACTTATAGTTGGCACCATGACAGTAGAAAATATTAATAATAATTAATGAATTAATTAATTATTAAACATGTCTAGCTAATTCTAATTAAGCTAACTTTATACGGGCTAAATATTTGTTCATGTGTAACTAGGAAAACGCTTAAGTCCCGCCGCGTTGTTGGATGAGCGTAATTGGTGCATTGACCTGCCATGTGTTATGCAGATTTTCTGTTGTTTTGTGAAAAAATTATTACTAAGTCGATTTTTTTAAAATTAAATTAAATTAAATAAAAAATTAACTTTATTCTTTTATTTTTTCTTAATCGTAATTTTAAAAAAAGAAAAAAATCGTAAAATTGCTATTTTCATAACAAATAATTATTCGATTGCGCTCAAATTTTACACGAATATAATAATTCATAAAATTAAGGTTCTGTAAAAAAATCATTACAATAGGATAAAGCATGTAGGTGTTATAAGTGAAAGAATTGTTTAAAAAAAAGAAAAAAACCCGTAAAATTTCGATTTTCATGAGAAATAATTTTTCGATTGTTCTCAAATTTCACACGAATATCTTAATTCATAAAATTAAGGTTCTGTAAAGAAATCATTAAAATCCGATTAAGCATGTAGATGTTATAAGTCGAAGAAATTTCTTAAAAATCGTAAATTTGCGATTTTCATTAGAAATAATTTTTCGATTGCGCTCAAAAACGTGGCAGTTCTAAGTTCAGAGATTTCGAAGGCCCCCATAAAATTTCATCGCAATTGGAGTATTGGTTTAGCCGGAATCGTGTTAACAAACAGCCAAAAATACAGAAAAAAAAAAAAAAAAAAACATTCCGGATTTTTTTCTCCAGTGTAGTGAAATGGAATCTTCGCTTCGCTCGCTACGCTCATCCAATAAGTGTTCATTTTGCTCAAGGGTAGTGATTGCAGTGCTATTTACTATTTAGTATTTTTATGACAAAATGATGCCTTTACCTTGAGTTTATATACTGAAATTGAAGATTTTTATAATGACATGAGAACTTTTTATTTGCTATTTCCAGTGTTGGGGAAAGAACTTTTAAAAAGAACACGTTCACAATTCTTTTTTTATGAACATTTCAGTGAACTTACTCTTTTTTTTAAATGAATGAACTTGAACTTTTAAAAGTTCATTACGAGAACAAACTTTTCAGTTTTAGAAAGTTCATTTGTAAGTTCTTTCTGTGCGCCGAGCAGCTGTCAACGCTTAAAAAACAATAACAAATCGTTGTTTATCGTATACATACTTACGTTGATGCACGTTCAGCTGATTTTGACAAGATCACGCTCGATTCATGAAGTTAAAACGATGTACGCCAACTAATTCGGGAAAAAAATCTTGGAAGCCTAAAATGCTAAGTATCTGCATTAATTTTACAAGCTTGTCGACGAGAATGTAGTACAAATCATCAACACGATCAAAGACAGCTCAACACTTTCGTCCGACTCAAACTCCCCTAATGTTTTTCCTCGTGTTTTTCTTCATTTTACGCAAGCCTTTAATAAAATAGTGTTTTTTTTTTACATGAACTTTTAAAGAACTTAGTTCATATTTTAGACGAACTTGAACTTTTCAAAATTTTAGGTTTTAAAAGAACATGAACTTTTTAAAAGTTCATTATTTGAGCTGTGAACTGAACTTTTAAAAAGTTCATTTTAAAAAAGAACTGACCCAACACTGGCTATTTCTCAGGGTTCCTAAAAATGGCAATTTTAAAATGTACAATTAACATGGGAAAGGATGGGTGATTGCCAAATCTTCACACAATTAATGCCTAAAGGGGCCACCCAGAGCTCTTCGTGTATTTTCAGTGGCGTGTTCAGTGACTTATCTCGGTGCCTAAAGTCAAAATGGAAGCTAAAAACAAACTTCTAGTAGTACGTATGTACAAATTCACAAAGTGCTGTTGGTGGATGTGGCTGTGACAGGTAGGGGAGGAGCCTAGCGGATGTTTAGGTTAGGTTTAGGTGGCATACTGGCATTGGCAGTCTGGATTTGGTACTCCACTAATCATACCTTGTACAGGTAGCCGAGTTGGGGTGTTATCGAGGTGTTACCCAGTGAGCATGAATAGTATTATGATGAACTTAACATCTTTCTTAAATTTGGATTTTTTTATTAGTTTGGAATCGTATATTTTGAAATGGCTTTTCAAGCGTCCCCTTTGACTTCCAATTATCGAGGGACTAGGTACCTACTAATTCAGTTTGTCAAGGAAATTTACAAACTAGGAAAAACGCCAAAGTCGTTGTTGGACGAGTGAGCGAGTTTTACATTTGCATTTGCAGCATAGCAGTGTTATGATGAACTTAACATCTTTCTTAAATTTGGATTTTTTTATTAGTTTGGAATCGTATATTTCGAAATGGCTTTTCAAGCGTCCCCTTTGACTTCCAATTATCGAGGGACTAGGTACCTACTAATACAGCTTGTCAAGGAAATTTACAAACTAGGAAAACGCCAAAGTCGTTGTTGGACGAGTGAGCGAGTTTTACATTTGCATTTGCAGCATAGCATGCATGCATGCAGCTCTGCATGAGTCATCAAGTCGAGACTTGTCTGCCACTGATCGCTATGCACGTGGACGCGGGCGACACCAAAACAATGAAAACATATCACATTGCCAACGCCAAAGTATTAAAGCTACCAAGATTCCAAAATATGTTTTAGAAAGGTCCATACATCGACCCCATTTCCCGTCGATATGTTCTGCATCCATTTTTTATGCTCCTCAAATCAAATCCAATTTAGTAAAGCTCTGCAAACATGACTTTTTCCAGCAATTAATTTTTTGTAATTTGGCAGGGCAAGATATAATTTTGAAATTTTTCAGTTGTTAACATTCATAGTGATAACATTGATAAGAAAGGGTATTTTTTTCCAAAGCAAACTTTTAAGTTTAAAAAAATTAAGTACTAGTAATTTTTTTTTCCCTAGGTTGGATTCCTGCTTATTTTGCTGTCCATGTTAACAGCACTCTATCTATTGGTCCTTGACATTGGTGTGAAATTTCGTCAGAATCGGATGAGTAGTTTGGCCCCTCCACATCGAACACACAGACATACACACTTAAACACAACAAAGTGCCGAAAACTTGCCATAGAGACTCCGTTCGCTTCGCTCACTCGTCCAATTATTTGGAATTTTTTTAGAATGATTCCCAATTTACTTATTTCAATCTAGTGAGGGAAAAAAAATTAAGTTTGAACATTCCTCAATTTCCAAACAAATTACCATATTTTTGGAGATAATTATTTCTTCTTATTTTTTTTTTTTTTTTAGTTTGATGTTACAATAGATAAATGGCTTAAGAGAATCCTATTCAAAGACAGATTGCCTTAAAAATAAAAATTCGCAATTTGTCGCAATTTACCAAAAAACACAATTTTCTCATGCACAACTAGAAAAAAAAAAACAAGTTTCAGGATAATGATTGATTTTAATGATTTAAAAGAAAAACAAGCAAGTGAAGGTCAGAATCAGTTTTAATTTTAAGCTCAATTTCAGCCTTCAGTTTTCAAAGTTTCCGACAGTTTTTACCAGAATTAATTTCGACTACCCGGCACCTCCACCAAAATTACGAAATTATATGTTTTTTGTGTAATGTCTTTTGATATGGATATGAAGTATTTTGAGCTTACTCGCGTTCAAACGATTATTAGGATCTCACAATCGCGTTGCATGACCCGGCACCTCCACCATATGTACCAGCCAGGATTTATTTAATTTCGACTACGTACCCGGCACCTCCACCAAAACTTTGAAAAAACTTTTTTTTAAATTTCGGGACCTAATTTGCATATAAAGACATAATTGCTTCTTTCGCCACTAGTTCGCGGTATCAACTAAAATTTCGCGAATTGGAAATTGGTACCATTCAATCACAATTCAGGAGATTCATGTGCAAACTGAATTTGAAGGTATTATTGCAACTAAAAAAAAATTCGCGAATTTTGTTGTCACCATTTTTGCACATCTCTACGTATTGTACCAAACATAGGCAGACTTTTTTTATTATTTTAGGTCTCAAAATCCCTCCTCGGCCTATATGCGAGCATCAGCATTTTTACGCACCAATTTCAAACACCAAGTTAACCAAGTTAGCCATAGGTTCGTTCGCCTGTGCTGCACTTTCTGCACGAATCTGAACTACAGCACTTTTCACCGTTCGCCTGTAGTCGTGCAAGAAGATGGTCGCCGTTCGTCTGAGAAGTGCAGACTGAACTAGTGCAGTTAGTTCATGAACTTCTGCACGCTCTCTGGAGGCGGTGCAATAGTACAGTGCAGCAGTTTAGCGCCAAAAATTGAAAAGATGGAACCAAAGATAAGTTATTTTATTAATCGGGATCAAAGTAATTACTTTTTCGAGTGCGAAGGTGTATAATAGTACGTTTAATAGACACGTTTAAAAGAAAACAAAGCCTAGGGCCTAGTCCGAGAGGTCCTGGCATAGCCTGATGTGCTGTGCTAGGCCTAGGCCCCTAACATAACCTTTAAGTAAGGTAGGTAGTGTTCTTCACAAGGTTAATTACTAATTAATATGCCTGCAAAAACCGTTCTAAGCCTAGAGTAGGCCCCTAAGTGAAGGATAAACTTGAGCACAATCTCCTGATCTGGATGGACCTAATTGGTTCTAGCTAGGGCTAGCCCTCCCCAGCCCCTAACCTCTTCAATTTGCAGGCCTAGCCCTAGGCCCTATTCAAAATAATATTATTGCCTAGGCTTAAGGAAACATTTCCTGTTTTAGGAGAAATTATGAAAATTGACCCTTCAGTCGACAGAACCACTTTTTGTTTTTCACCACAATAGACTGATAGGAATAGGCCTAGCCCAGGTTATAGGCTAGGCCTACGCCAATCGAAAGATAGGGCTAGGCCTAGGCCTAGTCATTGTCAAGTAGGCCTAATGATGCCTTGTTGTGTGGGCCTGGGCCTAGGCCTAGTATGATCCCAAGCATACCCTCAGAGAGTGGTGAAAAGGGGCTAGGCCTACCCTACTTGATCAAACTTTAGATTTCCGTAATGAAAATTTGTAGGTTAAGGAAGTCAAGCCTAGACCATGGCCTAGACACATAGGCCTACTTATCAAAACAAAATTCGAACTTTTGCGCCAGTGACAGTTTTGATCGTTCGTCTGTAACGACTGTACTTGATGAACTACTCAGCTACTGCACTGTACCGAAATGAACTCACGGTGCAGTGCAGTACAGTGCAGTGCAAAGTGCAGCACAGGCGAACGAACCTCATGTGACAAGGAAATACGTATAGTTTAACTGCTTCTGTCTGGCGCTGCGCCAATAATACGGCAGGCACGGAGGACGCAACACTATCTCCATAGTAGTTCCAGGCCTACTGACGAGTGAAGTGTGATGCAAAACGGCTGACTGGGCGATAAGAAACGGTCCGCGTAGAGATATCGCTACGTAATCACGGGCTCCAGGTAAATAGGCCGCGGGAAAAACGATGCGTAAATTTGTTTTTTTTCATATTTTTAAAATTTCAATGACCAAAGTTAGGGGGCTGGCCTAATTCAGGGTCGGCCTATATTCGGCACAATACGTACTATTATTAGTCAAACTACTATTTAGAAGATTAATACTGTACAAGTAGGTCTATTTGAGATTTGGGATCCTTAAATTGACCAAATAATTCAGTAGCATTTGAATGGTGGTTTATATGACTTAACTTAGCTTGGATCAAGAAATAATAACACCATAATGCACATTGTTATGATTATCAACATGTAAATCTGCAAGTTAATTACATAACAAAAGTAAGCAATTGCCCACTATTAACATGAGAAATAATATATTACTGCATTCCTCAAACACACACTAAGTGTAGAGGCGGACCGTGGCGTCCCCTCCGCTGGAAAACACCCAGGGCTGTGTGGGGTGAAACACCACATCGAAGATCCCAAAGTCGTTGCGTGTATCATGGTTACTCAATCGCTTCAACGGTACGATCAGTGGGTTCTGCAGCAAGTCGCTGTAAACAAACATCATAGGTACACATTACATTAGCATTATTCAGGTGCGTAGGAAAGTTTTGAAAAGTGGGGGGGTCAAATCCATCAGTAGGTTTTGAGGGCGGCAGCTGGGGCCTGGGGCGAAGCCCCAGCCGCCGGAGTCCGTTTTGCCGAAGGCAGAAAAAAATTTCACCATACTCCAGTTATTTCGCCATGTTTTAACTGCACTCCGACTCTGTTCACGATGTTTTATAGCAATCTGCGATCTAAAAATTAAAAAAATGAACATGAAGTGGCCCATTTTAGTAAATTTCAACCTAATTTTTTATTTTTATGTAATGAAATGACGAAGCATACAGGCAAATATATTTGTTTTACCAAGGTGACTGTCGAATTGTAAAAGTGAATGTACATATTTACTACGGAAATGGGGGGGTTAGCGTGAAAAGTGGGGAGGTCAATTCCCCCCATTCCCCCTTCCTACACGCCTGGCATTATTTAAATACAGGCTAGGTTGTACAGCCAAACATCATTACAACAAACATTAGGAGACCTTGCTTTTTTTCGTTAAAATAATCAGTCATTTTTTTCCTGTTAAATAAGTTCCGATCCCTAGTTTCAGAAGGGTTGTCTATTGAACTTCAAACTTTGATAAAATTTCATTAAAAAACAACCCAACTAAATTTCAAATTGTGCAAGGAACCAAGAAAGTATGTAGGCCTACATTCTAGACCGGCTTTCCCACCATCCAAAAATGTAATTTTTTATTTCTACCTGGAAATGGAGATAACTTTTACTATCGGGTTGGCCCCAGCTGAAACCTCATTTGGCCAATATATTTGGTATTTAATAGCTAGATAGGCCTACTGTCTTTCTGTTTCATCTGTTAGAAAAAATTACTTAATGTTAATTTTATTCAATTTGATTTGTGGAAGAGGTAATAAAAATTTAATTGTGTGACTTTCCACCTTTCCTATCTCTAACCCTTATGAATGAAGAGGCACCCTGGCCAAGCAACAGAAGGGGCAGCTTTTCTCTTGTTGCCAAGGGTCCTGGTTCGAATCCAGGGTGAGTCATGGATGTTTTGTCTCCCGAGCACTAGAGTTGGGAGGGAAGCCCCCTTACTGGTTGTGCTGACAGTGTGGCTCAGTATGAATGGTGTTTGAAGTAACCTTGCTGATGATGACAACATGCATGCAGAATTTGCTTCTTGCATGGCCCTACCACAGGTTTGGTTATGTGTTGTGAGTTTTGTTTGCATGTAGTTAGCTGATTTTTAGTGGCCACCATCTGCCTGATGAGTCCCAGAAGGACGAAACGCGTCGTGGATTAAGGTAACAACTTTAAATTAGCTGCAGTTGTCATCAGCAGGTGAAAAGTTTTGTCGCCCCCAGCCCTTCAGGCTGGGATTTATGTTCTCTTTGCTTTCCCAACCTGTCAACCCTTCTCCAATCTAATATTAAAAGTCAGATGGTCAAGTTAAAAAAAAGCGTTTGCAGCCACAAGCCACCGTCAAAACGTAAACCTATTCCACCTCATTTAGGTGACTAAATTAAAAAGTTAGTTTTTAAATCAAAACATATGTTGTGGGATAATGTGTGTTGAGTTTAAGCTTTGTGAATTTAAAACAGCCCTCAAATAATCAGAATTGCGAATTATTACGCCTAGAGTGACTTGGGAGGGTCCCGTGACTACCAAAACGGATGTTTTGAGCCGAATGCAAGTTTTAAAATTACAACGTACGGTTTGCCGAAAAGCTTCTGGTTTAATATTGGTATGAAATGTATGTTTCGAACCGTGTGATGTAAATTGTAATTTAAAAACTTGCATTCGGCTCAAAATGTATGTTTTGGTAGTCACGTGACACTCCAAGTCACTCGTTTTCATAGGTGACTGCAAATGTAGGTTTTAAAAACTGGGCTTCTGGGCCAGACACGATTTCAAGGAATCCACATTGCAACTTGGGCATTACTATACCTCAAGCCTAAAGTGCTGCGCACAATTGGCATAGCCATGAGCACAGTGCAATGTAAGTGTAGCATAAGAAATATAAACAAGTGCACCTGGCTTCTTGAACACCCAATTCACGTAAGCATAGTGTAGGCGCGGAAGCGCAACTCAAGAGATGGTTAAATTTTAAGGACAAGTAGGCACAATGTAAGGCAATGTACAAAAAGTAAGACTTCTATCAAAACAACACTTTATAATAGGGATGTGCGAGTCCTGATTTTTTAATTCGAGTCGAGTCCGAGTCCTAAACATTACTCGATTTCGAGTCCAATTCGAGTCTGAGTCCGAGTCTTTAAGTAGGCGTACACAGTACCTTCCGCAAATGTTGATACAAACATTATAGTGACATATTTTTATTATTTGTGCCAAAAACGTCAAAACTTCCAAGAAGAATACAAATTTGTATCAAAAGACTGAGGTTACTATTATGACTAATCAAAGTTGGTAAGGTAGTGCCAAAAATGGATAACGATTTTTACGTTTTTACACTCGCCCGCGGGGCTGCGACCCGGCACCTCCACCAAAATCATTAAAAAAAAAAAAATTGAATCCCAAATACTTAAGAGTTCAAAAAAAAAATTGAATCTCCGACTCGACTCGAAATTTTGGGTACTCGCACACCCCTACTTTATAACATTGAAGCCACTACGAGACTAGGGCTAGGTCCACTATTTAAAATTCACAGTGAAACTAAAAGGCCTAGGGGTATTTAGGCTTAGCCCCCTACATGAGTAGGGGCTAGGCCCTATACTCTTTCAAAATAGGCTCTTGGAGGCCTTTGCTTGGTTCTGTCATCAATAAAAAGTTTGCGCAAAGTCAGCAAGCAGTCAGCTGATCATGAGCCTTCGAAAACTTTACACAGCCTTGTAGTTTCTTTATGCCTCGCTTCCGTTATGACAGGGCTGCCACTGACATTTAAAAAAAATCCTGTTGGAGGACGTTAAAAATCCGCAAAAATCCGTGAAAAGTCTAATAACGTTAATTTCATTGATCAAACTATGAAAATGGCTAAATGTTATGTTTAGTGTTGGTTGGGGAAAGATTGATAGAGGCTGGGAGCCAACAGCTTACCTTGAAAAGTTCGGCGGCTGTGTAGAGTTGAAGATCACACAAATATATACACAAATTACAAGTTACATTACGACGAAACGTTTCGGCTTGCACAGCCTTGTTCACCCGTCGGAGTTGAGAGAGTTACTAACTAAATAAATGGCTACTATTTACAAATATGTACAAGAGGCGCTGTTGGCAGTGGAGAGGGGAACTAGGGAAGGTCAGCCAGGTAAGGTAGTTCTCTGTTTCCCCTCTAGACTCCAAGGTTAGCGTAGGTTTAGGTTGGGAGGCTCACGGGAGCTGGTGACCATTTGGTGTGCCAGTAGTTGTTATGTTTGTATTTGTTACCATCATAACCTAAAAGTTGCTAGGGCCTAGGCCTATGCACAGACGAGAATAAATGAGCCAGAAACGCCCGTGGTTGCTTTAATTAAGATTGCATAAAAATGTAAAATGTTACTTATTTACAGAAAATCTGTTTTAAATCTGACCTGGTTAAAAAATTCTTAGGCCTAGGCTAGGCCCTAGGAATGTTGCATCACAATTTTGACCTAGGCCCATGTGTTGTGTTTATTAATAACATTGCAGTCTTGCAGAACTTGTTAATAACATTTTAATCATATACCAATTCTATTTTTCACGTTTATGATCACATAATCCAAACTTTATAAACAAAAACGAAAGAAAACAATTTTGTAGGCTCCAATCTTCATTGTTTGTTCATGGCTCCTCCCACTCCCAAAAGCAAGCAAGCAGTTCCTACAATATGTCTAGGACACGGCTCCGCCCCCTATCGAAAGTCGAATCGATTATCGCCCCGCCTTCAATGTTTACAATCGAAATTAGCCCGCGCAGATTCAAATATACGAAAATAAGCATAGAAAACGTAATTAACGAAATATCCGTAAATAAGACAAAAAATCCGTTTATCCGTTTTGCACCCTAAATATCCGTAAAAACGGATAAAATCCGTTAAAACGGCAGCCCTGCGTTATGACAATAATTGTACACGCCTTTTTCTTAATGTTGAGCTTGTGTTGTGCTATACTTATGCTATGCCAATTGGGAGCAGCACTTTACACTGTAAGCCTTTGTTCAATATTCTAGGTCATAAATACCTAAGTTTCATCTTTCATCAACATCCCACTCCTAAGTGTAAAATCCTACTTACTTATAGACCATGCCGTGGGAGATGATAAGGTTTCTGTCATCAGATCCCGAGGCAAACAGCGGGTAGCGTTTATGATAAGCCACGCCTCGTACTGCAGAGCCATGCAGGCGCAATGACTGGTATGGTTGGGTTGACAGGTCCAAGTCAAACCATAACATCTTTCGGTCATAGGTGCCTACGAGGATGTTGTCTCCACCTACAGACATAACAAGATGGAAGGAGGTCTTACTACACAATTAAAATAATTTTGAAAAGGTATGTCTTTTGAAACAGTTTTTTTTGTTAATTCAAGTTGTCTATGCCTAGGCCTATATTATGAGTTCTGAAGTTCATTTGAGTCATTTTGAAGAAAAATGTAAGGCCTATAGGCTAGCCCATTGCCCCAGATTTTGAATACATACTACGGTACTAACAAAACAAACTTTGTGGAAGTAACACTAGGCCTACTATATACAGGAAAGTATATTTGGTTCTACTGTCTTGTTCGATTTTGTTCCATGTAAATTAACTTAATTAAGTAATCTTCTTATGATACACAGAATTATTAAGATAAGATTGTTTGATTGATTAGTTGACAGTCAATTACCATATGCATACAGCTATTAAACAACCTACATAAAGGAAAATAAACAAAACACTTAAAAATTTGTGTCCAACACTATCAATTTAAGTTCAGGTAGTGTTGATAGAAAGCCAATCGGCTGGAATACCTATTGGTGTGAGATAGGATCCAACAGCTTACCTTCGAAAAGTTGAAAGATGAAGAAAGATGGTGGCTGCTGAATTTCTTGATAAATAGAGACATAAATAAATAATATGTACAATATAAAACTCAGAAAAAACACAAGATGTTTTGACAAGGGGTGTGCGCTGTGCGGGTAGCACGTTGGTCTTGTGGTTAGCCTACCTGCTTCCAAATCAGAAGGTTCAGGGTTCGATTCCCGCTAAAGTCAGTAGATTTTTAACTTCTGATTTGGACTTAAGTCCATCAGTTCTTGTCTTAGATATTTGTAAACGGTGACTTTTGAACCATACTAGCAATGAGTAGAGGTAGTGAAAAATGGTGATAACGAAATTCGCGAATTTTTTTAAATATCCATTTTATTGCCTAAAATGTAATATTGTCAACGAATTACATCATTTAGAGATGGATAAAACACATTTTCAAAACGCGAATTTCGCGAAATCTCGTGTATATCGCGAAATAACGAACGAAATTGTATAAAACTGGTCAAAACGCGAATTAACTCGCGAAATTAGGCATTTTAGAGCTCAAAATGTGGGGGGATGGTGGAGGTGCCGGTTCATAATTTTGGTGGAGGTGCCGGTCCAGACCGAAAATTACGCGCGCAGCGGGCGGTACATCGTTTAGTGACGTCACGGGCTCCACGGAAATAGACGGCCAAAATAACGACGCGTATCACGGACTCCGCGGCAATAGTCCACCAAAATAATGGTGCGTACAAATATTTTATTTTTGCTTGGGAAGCGATTCTGAATAGATTCGTTGGTCACAATGATCGATTCTAACTGATTGGAATTTGTCATCCCTACTTAAAAAGGCTTAAAGGGATTTTTTAAATTTTCATTCCGTTTAATTTTTTTTTTTTAAGACATAGGCCTATGTTTTTGACCATTTACATGAAATCGCGAAAAAACGCGAAATTTGGGTTTTATAAAACGAAATTTGGATTTTTATATCAACATTTCTCATTACCTCTAGCAATGAGGCACATAATAAATATATAAAGTTGTTCTGAATCGGCCTTGTCGATTCTGGCGTTGATCCGCGGGTGTTTGCACTGTCCATACCACTGATTGCTATATTTCCTATTTAAAAATATTGATCTTTGGTTGGTTATTGGATTGCTCACTCGTCGATTGCGTCGGGGCCTACAGGGTTGGCTCGTCGCTTTGGTTTACTGTCCCCCACTGAAAATCAGTTATGTGACTGAGTGGGTAGACTCTAAATACGAATTTATTTATTTATTTAATTTTGGGACGGGTACGGTATCAGGTACCGGTACTAAAATACCCACGGGTATCGGGTAATTTTCGGGTCGGGTACTTACTCAAAGTTATCTTCATTTTGTTTGCAAAGATCTGTAAAATAAATAAATTATACAGAAAAATGAGAGTTTTTGGTTGTAGGCCTATGACTTTCAAGATTGATCATTTGGTAAGATTGGTGGTGGTTTGCTACATAAGCTGACAGCAAAAACCTCAACTAAATTTTATTTTTTGCACAAACATTTTCATCAGTGCAAACTAAACGGCTAAAGTAAAAAAAAAAAAATGCGCTATGGTAATAGTATCTTAGCAGTTCTCTCGCATTACGGAATGAAGTAAAGCAATACCGAGTTGGCGTGGGGTGGGGAGGAATGCATCTCGATTGATGCTTGTGTTGACCTTGAGTGGCGTACTACAATATTGGTTGTGACGAGGCGAGGTTGAGCAATCGGCGCCTGCAGGCGCGGCGAGTGAGGCCGCCCAGCAACACGCAAGCCATTCAAGTTGCTTACACTGCAGTAGGGCAGAGGCGATGCATTGCGCTTTGGACTTTGCGCCTAACGCGTGTTGTAGATCTCACCATGGAGTTTTTCACGGAATAAAGCGATTAATGTCTTGACTAATTTTTATTTATTTTTTTTGGTTAGGTATGAGAAGACTGAATCGATTATTGATCGTTTCGGGAATCTATCGTATCGATCAATATATTGATTTTCAACAACAACCCTAGTTATTTTGGCAGTCTATTTCCGCGGAGCACTTCACTTCACGGAACGATGTTGCATTGACTGTTTATTGTACCACCTACCTCATGACAATCACAATGTTCTGGACCGGCACCTCCACTAAAAATCGTGTAAATTCTGGACCTACACCATCCCAAAAAAATTTACCTGAAAATACCCTGAATTCCAAAAAGGTTGGGCCTACCCGATTTTCGGGTCGGTCACTAAATATCTGACCCGAAATTTCGGGTACCTGCACAGTGCACACCCCTACTTTCGACACAAGGTCTTGACTTGATCACTCAGGAGAAAAGAAGATGCTTTTCCCCCCTCCCGTGTGTTCAAGATCTCGTGTCAAAACGTCTCATGTGTTTTCGGTGTTTTGTATATTTATTTATGTCTCTATTTATCAAAATTTAGCAGTCACCATCACTTTTCAAAGGTAATCTGTTGGATCCTATCTCACACCAACATATTTTTTAAGTTCAATTTAATTATTTGAAATATTTTTAAATTTGAACATTATAAAAGTATTTAAACATCTTCCAAGACTTTCAATGAGAAGCCAGTTCAAATACCGTATTTAGTATTTACTCGATTACAAGCCGACGCCGAGCGCAAGCCGACCCCTGATTAAAAGTTCATCTAACAAAAAAAGTGTAGCATTTACATACTCATAAGTTTGCCATCGATTCTTCCAAGCCGGGATGCCATTTTGAACTGCAAAAATGTGTCAAAAAAGGTAGGCTTGCAATCAGGTAAATACGGTAATCGTTTCCCATTAAAATGTTTGTTTTTGAGGGTACATGGTTGCACATGTATTTAACTTAGTGCATATAGTTTCTAAACAGGCTTGCCACTGACATTTTTTTGCAAATCCTGTTGAGGAGATTAAAAATCAGCAAAAATCCTGTGAGAAGTCTAAAAACGTTAATTCTCATGAACAAACTATGAAAATGGCTAAATGCGATGTTATATTTTGTTACCATCATAACCTAAAAGTTGCCAAGGCCTAGCCTATGCACGACTAGATATAAATGACTGAAACATCCGTTGTTGTCTTGAAAAATTGAATAAAAATGTAAAATGTTACTATTTAACCTACAGAAAATCTGTTTAAATTGACTTGTAAAATTCTAGGCCTACTAGCCACCTAGCTAGGCCTAGAAATGTTGCATCAATTTTGACCTAGCCCATGTGTTGTATCTATTAATAACATTGCAGTCTTGTAGAACTTGTTAATAACATTTTAATCATATACTATTCTATTTTTCATGTTTAAGTCACATAATCCAACTTTATAACAAAAAGAAAGAAAACAATTTTGTAGGCTCCAATCTCCATTGTTGTCCTTGGCTGTTCAATTTATCTTGCATCCTCCCAAAAGCAACTGTTCGGGCTGTTACTACTACACAGAAGCAGTTTCTACAATGTCTGGGACACGGCTCCACCCTTAGCTACCGCCCCCTACTAAAGTCGAATCGATTATCGCCCAGCCTTCAATGTTTACAATCGAAAAAGCCCGCGCAGATTCAAATATACGAAAATAAGCATAGAAAACGTAATAAACGAAATATCCGTAAATAAGACTAAAAATCCGTTATATCCGTTTTGCACCCTAAATATCCGTAAAAACGGATAAAATCCGTTAAAACGGCAGCCCTGTAGTACTACATAACATAGGAAACCATTCCAAAGCGGATCCTACTGCATATGATTGGATTGAATTAACCCAATGATATTTGCAAAAAAGTAGTAGAGTAGGGCCTACATAATCTCATGCATCATAAATAAACAATGATATGAGTATGACTTACCTGGATGTATTGCCATTGATGAAATCCACTTTGAATTTGACAATAACTTCTTAACCATCTCTTGCTTTGCTAGATCATAAACTCTGACATTCCGCTGAGTCTGGAACAAAACAATAAATAAATAAATAAATAAATAAAAAAAAATTGTATTTAGAGTCTACCCACTCAGTTATAAAACTGATTTTCAGTGGGGGACAGTAATAAAGTAATAATAAAATAAGTAATAACAATAATACATTCATTAAGAAGTGAAAATATATCTAGGCCTAAGCATGTTTTATCAATTTAATAAGAATATGTAGGTTAAATCAAACAAGAAACTGTGGGAGGTACTGTATTCACCAGAGCCACATGTTTTCTTAAAAGAAAGAAAAAATTACGAAAACGGCGTTCGAAAAACAGCACTCGCATTATACTCATGGTCCAACAATTTGAAATAGGTCTACTACAGTGCCAAAATGTAGGCTGCTCACAACACAGTACCTGTTCCTGCCTATTCATTTAATTTATTCCGAACAATTTATTATGATTGTAGGTATTATTAATTTATTACGTGCACCCCTCAATCCCACTAGCAGCGGGTTAGCCAGACCTAGATTTCCTCCCTCCCACTGCTAGTTGTTATCTCAACAACCAGGGCCAGCAATCACGTCGAAGACACTGAACAAGTTTACAATTTGATTTGGTTATTGTTGCAAATCTTGTAATAAACATAATACTTGCCACTAAGTTTGACTCCTCGATAACAAAATCTGCTATTCAGATGTCAATCACTGCATACGAAACTTTGTCACTCGGGGTGTGAATTTCAAAACATCGCTCAAGTGTGACGCTCGGATGTGAATGATATTATGAAATATTTTTAAAGAGACAGTTCTGATCTGAATTCTGCTAGGAGGGAACCAGTTCTGAACTTACGGACCCAAAGTGCTATTGTAGACCTAGCTATGAATGTGTTACTCACCGCAACGAAGAAGAATGGTCGCACTGGATGAAACATTACACATTGTATTAGGCCCTTGGACTTATTGAATGGTACTTGTGATCGCCTCTTGGACAGCTGGTGGATCAATACTGAACGGTTTTGTCCGTCAGGCATCACCGTAGCAAAGTAGTCACCACGGCCATGCCAAGCTACCTGTACAACATTACAGAGAAAAGTTATTGTATGTACTAATTTAGTTTAGCCAACTACTAGAGATGGACCAATTCAGATTCATTCAATATTTGTTTATATTCTTGCATTACTCAACCAGATTCCAGATTTACTTCATACCCATAGATGGTGCTAGTTAACGGGCAGTAACATTTTCTATCAACTGCAATCAGGACCAAATTTAATGGACCTGTGACAAGCAGTGTATTTTCCCATTTACTTTCAAGGTGGTGATACAATCATCATTTAGTAGGCAAAAGTTTAATGTAAGAAATCCAATGTATATGCTTTTGGGGGAGGTGTTAAAGAGGGAGAAAATCTATAAGTATTTAGGCGTGATTCTTGAGCAGGGTTTAAATTGGGAGAAGCAAGTGCAGTCAGTTATTAAGAAGGGAGTACGAATGTTAAATTTTGTAATACGAATAATGAAAGGAGCTTCATTTTAAAATAAAGGTACAAGCTTATAAAACCCTTGTGAGACCAACTTTATAATATGCAGGGGCAATTTGGGATCCTTACTATGAATGTGAAATAATGGAATTGGAAAAGAAACAGAGAAAAGCTGCCAGAAAGGTTAAGGGATTAAAAAAGTGGTGGACAGAAGAAACGGATTTAAATTGTAAACACTAAACAGATTAGGAGATATGAAAGTATGGGAAAGCTGACAAATGATTTAGGATGGGATACCTTGGATTTGAGGAGAAAAAGAGACAGACTCTGTAAATTGTATAAGGCATCAAGGAATTATCCAGGCTGGGGAGAGATCAATAGTTTCCTTAAAAGGGGGATTTATAAGGGTAGGGGGGATCATGATTGGAAATTTAAAAGATGATATTATTAAGACAGACGTAGGAAAATTTTCATTTATTAATAGAACAGTATGTGAATGGAATTTGTTACCTGAGAACACTGTACAGAAAGATGGGCTAATAAAAAATAATACATTTTAAAAGAACTCTGGAAAATTTGTAAATTTTGTAATATTATTATAAAACTGTATATTTTAGTATTTTTTAAATATAATATTGAACCTTGCCACCATACAAAAATATGAATACCTGTAAGCTAATAAATAAATAAATAAATGAATCACTTTACGTTATTATTTACTCTATATGTGCTACTACATGTTGCAGAGTGCAACTCATGTGCAAAAATGGGAAAAAATTATACACAAACTGAAAACTGGTGAAAAACAAGAACTTTTTCAATTTGGTTTGAGTCAATAAATTGAAAATTACATATTATTCACAATTATTTTGATAACATATCAAATCATAATCACTTACCACCAGTCATATTATATAGCCATTTTAGAGGTGTTTTCAGGCATTTAAAAGTAAAAAAATTTGCAATTTGTTTTTGCTTTTAGTGGAAAGGAAGGGGCACTAACGGCTTTCTTGGGCTGTGCCTCAGACCTCATACTGGTAAATGCAAACTCTCTCCCCACTCCACCACCCCACCATCCTATTAACAATTCCGGTGTATGCTACTTCTTTCAATGTTAGTTTCATAAATAAGGATACCGGGTAGTAATGACATTGGGTACTCGACTTCTACTCGGCTCCTTTTGGAGTCGACTCCATTTCCATTTCAAGGAGTTGATTCTTTTGAAAGTGGGTTGCTGTGTCGTATATTGTCGGTTTGTTTGAAGTTGGACTTGGACGCTGCTCATAGTGTAGGATTTCTGACTTCTGTTAGAGTTGCGCGCAGCTGGTTAATCCTTCCTCGTCCCCTTCGCCAATGCGCTAGCTCGCGCTCCTTCTTCATTGCTCTCTCTCTCTCCCTGACTCTGTCTCGACCTTGGTCCGGACATTCTAGTGTAACTCCAGCCGCCAGCTGCTTTGCTGATAAAATGTGCTTTTGAGGTCTTGTTACCTTATCACATAACGCAAACAAAAAAAAGCCGCAACAAGAGTCTTGGCTGGAAGCTAGTGGTACATAGTTGTTGGTGGGGGGTGGGGGGTGACAGCATTGTGCAACTTGAGTAGTGGGCTAAAAATAACTTTTGCCTAAAAAATTCAAAAACAAAGTCAACCTTTCCATCAACCCAACCAATGAAGTATTGTCCGTTCGAACGTTATGGCGAGACATACAAAAAAAAAACAAAAAAACAAAACAAAACCAGTGACTATTTTTTCCGGCAGAGTCAAAATATGGAAATGCTCGCTTCGCTCGCTTAATAAGCCTACACTTTTTTCATTATTTAGAGCCTCAAAGTCCCTTACCAGCAAATATTTGCATATGCTTTTGCATATGTTTTTTAATACATATTTCAAGAAGAAAAGTTAGGGGGTCGGCTTGTATTCAGGTTCGGCCTGTATTCGGCACAATACGGTAATGATTAATAATATATAGTTCTAACAAAATCAAATTACTGTCTTTAATCAGAAATCACTTTTTCAATGATTTTGCAGCATTCTAGAGACATGAATGAAAAACTGTAATTTCACATGTTTGGGGTCTTCCTCACAATACTTGAATTAAAACATCTAGTATTATACTGACCTGTTTGACTTCCTTGAAGTGATTGATAATAACCCGGATGCCTTTCTCCCAATTTTCTCCAGTTGCTTGTTCCCATGACACTGCTGTTTTTACACGTTCGCTACCTTAAAAGTAAAATAGCAAACATTGTAGTACGTATTACTACTGTTTTGTAACTTGAAGAACCACGTAGTTGTTTATGGGTGCTTTTTTTACACTCAAAACACTTAACAAAGAATTATCATGACCATAGAAAAGGCTCTAAGGCAGGGTTGCCGTTTATACGGATTTTATCCGTTTTAACGGACTTTGAGAGTACAAAATGGATCAACAGATTTTTATTCCAATTTACGGATTTTAAAAAAATGTGCTGTTTTCAACTAGGCTGGCCAAAAAAATCTATTTCAATGTGATATAGATAAGTGGGAATATTTGCAATACATAAATAATAAATATCAAAATTTACACAAGAAATGCAAAATTTTGTAATTTTGGTGGAGGTGCCGGGTAGCTATTAATCCTGGCTGGATCATGGTGGAGATGCTGGGTCATAAAACGCGATTGTGAAATCGTAAAAATTAGGGATGTGCGAGTAGCACATTTTGAATTTGAGTCGAGTCGAGTCGAGTATTCATTTCAAAATTAATTTTTTTTATTTAGTAGGCCCACTTGGAACACAACGATTTTTCTGTTGTAAACATATAAAAAAATACATTATTGTACTTGTATTAGGCTATTGAGACCTTCCTGCCCTTTGTGCTGGTCAATTTCAATAAAATTAAAATTATACAGTATGTTATCAGCTATAGTTCCTGGCCCCATTACAATACTTCTGCGATGTTTTAATCCGAAAAAAAATCCTCCAAATTCGCACTCACATCATAATATTTGCGGTCTAGGCATCTCCAATGCTATTTCAGCACATTTGAATATTCCGCTATTTCCGCGCCCTTGATTGGAACTAGTTCCAGCAGAGTCTATAAAGAAGTTTCCCTAACCTTCTTTATCGACTCTAGTTCTAGCGATGGCCGATGGAGCGCGCCACACGTTTTCTCTGGTTCTTTTCGTTCTCGTCCAATAGTGTCGCTCGGCGAGTTTGACATTGAAGGCTCGTTTACAATCACTTAGCAACACGTTAAAACATAACGTAATGTACAGTAAAATTAATGTGGTGTTTACAATCACATAACAACACAACAATGGTAGACACTCGAAAATGGTCTGTGATTGGCTAAATTAAGAATAAATAACGTTACGTACGGTAAAGTTGAGATTGGGTCAACTTCTTCTTACCGGTACATTACGTGCGTTACGTTGCCTGTTATGTGATTGTAAACAACACCACTGTTTCCAATGGATTCAACTTTCTTACGTTATGTTTTAATTAACGTATTACTAAGTGATTGTAAACGACTAACGAGCCTACCTAATATAACGTAAGAAAGTTGAAACCATTGGAAACAGTGGTGTAGTTTACAATCACATAACAAGAAACGTAACGCACGTAACATAAGAAGAAGTTGACCCAATCTCAACTTTACCGTACGTTACGTTATTTATTCTCAATTTAGCCAATCACAGCCCGTTTCCGAGTGTCTACCATTGTTGTTTTGTTATGTGATGTAAACACTACATTAATTTTACCGTACGTTACGTTATGTTTTAATGTGTTGCTAAGTGATTGTAAATGAGCCTTCAAGCTTAGCATCTTTAGCAAAGATGGAAGATTGAAGGAAGAAACATAAAACATGTCAAACTACGCAAACAACGATTTTATTTATATTTTTTAACGATACGTAAAAAGTGCATTAATGGAATATTCACCGTCATTCTTTCTTCTCGATAGTTGATCTGAAATATTAGTGATATAGACGCAACGAAACCAATAAAGGATAGGATGTTTGTTTTCGATGCTGTGTAGGCCTAAGCCTAGTATTCCTGGTTCCCGCATCCAAGTCTCCTTTGTTGTTTATCGAATAATTTTGAAAGCACGCAGTCTTTAGGGCCAAGGCCTACTTTTTGCCATCACAGTACACACGTAGTAGTCCTAGGTTGTTATAAGCCTAGGCCAAGGACTCTGTACGTAGGCCTAGCCCTACTGTGATGATGGTTCTTTTCAGTTTTCATAGGATTTCATGTGTTTAAAACTCGACTCGAAAACTTCGAGCCTAAAACCAAACTCGACTCGATGTCGAGTATAAAAACAAACTAAAAAAAACTCGACATTTCGAGTACTCGCACACCCTAGTAAAAATCGTTAAAAATGCATTTATGGTGAGACCTTATCAACCCTATTTGGCCTCAAATCATTAAAAATAGGTCTACTCTTTTGATTTTTTAAAAAAAATTTACAACAATTACATTTTGAAATACGTAGGTATATTGATATTTGATATAATATATCATATTGAAAATGGTACATTTAGGTATAAAAAGGATTTTTAAGGATTTGAGTATTTCATTTAAGGATATCTAAGGATTTTTTGTTATTTTTTATTTGACATCTAAGAGTAGGTATCTAAGTGGCTACTAAATTATTTATGCATATTTCCCCAGTTTTCCCCATACTCTATATCGGTAATGGTCATACAAGTTTACAGGCCCAACTAGCCCTATGATTTTTATTTTTTAAGAGTTAAAAAATGTTATAGTAGGCCCTATTGAAAAATTGCTGCACAATAGGTACATACAAACATAGGTAGCTGGAAATCACTGGGAAAGCCGGCCCAAAAGAGTAGGCCCACATTATTAAATAAATATTAATTTTGTATTAAATCTCTTCTGTGTTAGACCAAATTGCAACCTATTTATTTACTTTATTTGACCAATTAAATATGTACTGTATACTGGTATACCAGCAATGGTGCAACCCCAAAGATAATTTTTTTAAGCAAATCTCCCCAAGTTAGAGGAAACCTTACTTAAAACGTCCTGCTCTGGAGCTTCTTCCAGCAGCGAGTCAGTCTTGGTGGAGATTAGGTGATCGCCGACGCCCGGGTTGATGAGCAGAACCTTCTTATCGGCTGCGACGGCCACCAGAGACAGCGCCTGGTTGGGACACCAGCTGACAGAGCGCACCACCCCTCCCACGGGGATCGTCCGCACACAGCGTCCGGTGCAGATCTCCCACACTACAACAATAGTTCAGGTCACACAGCTGTTGCCACGCGTAACGTTCAGAGTTCACGCTGGTAGGCTTACGTACCTTTAACAGTCATGTCGTCTGATCCGGATATCAAGTACTGACCCCGAGGTTCGACTGTGATCGAGCGAATCATGTCTGTATGACCCTTGTAGATGATTGACTGTACAGTTGGGAATGGTTGTAAGTCTTTGGGACTTGGCAATTGTGGTACTAAATCTTCAGGCTCAATTGTTAGCTGCAAAATAAATTAAAATGAAATATAATTAATAAGCCTACGGATATATTAACTGTCTGTCGAGTGTTGATAAAAATTAACAAACTGTGTGTTTTTGTAGGCACGGAACAAATAATTCGAGCCTAAAACCAAGTTTGGCTCGGCGCGAGCTCGAAAATGAAGCTCGAAAAAGCTAGAGAAATCGAGTACTCGTACAGCCCTAAACTGAATACATTCGTAAGCAATATCCAGAAGCGGAATGGTTGCATGTATACATTGATGGGTCTGCCTCACCTGGAGAGGGCATAGTGGGGGCTGGTGTATATTGAAAAAGGTTTGAACACTCCCGTACAGCAGGAAAAATGCAAGCAATTATGATGGCAAATTGAAGGCCATAAAGTTGGCATTGGAGAAGAAGCGAACATCAAGATAAGAAAATAGTGATAATGTCAGACTCAAAGACGGTTATTCAGGCCATTGCTAGTAAAGAGAGGGTGGATTATGAGGTGAAAGAATGCAAGGTACTTCTGCTAAGGCTATTTTATGATGCCAGAGAGGTAGTGCTACAATGGATTCCAGCACATTGTGAAGTGTACGGTAATGAGAAGGCAGATTACCTGGCAAAGAGAGCGGCAAAATGCCCCAAGAAGTCAAGAATCTGTCACATTCATCAGTAAAGGCACATCTTAACACAGCAACCAAGAGCAAAAAGAGTGGATTGATAAAGGGAAAGGGAAAGTATGGCAAAAGAAAACTATGGGAAATGTCAAACATCATGGAAATAGACAAACAGCTATTGCACAGTTAACACTTCGAACAAGACATGATCTGCTTAGAAAGCACACTACATCGGATAGCAATCACCGATAGCAGTACTTGCAATCTATGTGGGAGGGAAGAACAGAACATAGAGCATCTGATGAGATGTTCAAGTATGAAATACAAAATTGATGCCCTTCCACTTGGCATGAACTATGAGGAAAAAGAAGCCTGTCTCTACTGGAAAACAAGAAAATGCATGATGGCCCAGTAAGCCAAAAATGTGGGCATATGAAAAGAAGAAAGAAGATACATACCCTTAACTTCCTTGCTCTAGGGCAGAGATACAGGTCGAGGCAACGTAAGAAGCGCTCTTTGATGTAACGAGGATAAGCAGGAACTTCTCGCAACGATTGATATTTCTGAGGGATGAAATGCAACTTCCGTTTTGAAGGTGTTTCTTCATATTTATTCCATTCTTCGATCTGAAAAGAGAGATGTTGTGTTTATTATAATTTTTCTCTTTATTCCCAATTAAATTTGATTCATTTTAATTCATTTCACTTCATATTTTAATATACAATTTGAATAAGTTATCAAATATGGTATTTTTATATGGCCTACATTATTGACTCAGTCTTGGAGACGTTACTTTTAAAAAATAGCATGCTACATGCCCCGAAAAAGTAGCTTTGCTACTTTGCCGCTACTAACATGTGTGTGTGGAGCACTTAAATTACTTAGTTTTGATTAGCCTTTTGACAGTGGCATAACTACCACCTGGGCTGCCCTGTCAATGCCCGGGGGCCCCTGGCTCGAGGGGGTCCCGCAGGGGTCCTCGAGATTCCCCTTGAGATATTATCTATTTTTATGTTACTTTCCTATTATTTCGTAAAAATAGCGAATACACATTTTTGAGTTAGAATAAATAAAAAAATTTAAATATAAATAAATTGTATTTAGAGTCTACCCACTCAGTTATATAACTGATTTTCAGTGGGGGACAGTAAATCAAAGCGACTTAGCCTACCCTGTAGGCCCCGACGCAATCGACGAGTGAGCGATAACCAACCAAAGATTGATATTTTTAATAGGAAATATAGCAATCAGTGGTATGGACAGTGCAAACACCCGCGGATCAACGCCAGAATCAACAAGGCTGATTCAGAACAACTCTGAATTTATTATGGATTTCACTTTTCAATATCTTACACCATTTGTGTTTTTTTAATTTTGAGGCCATCTCAAGCTGAAAATTCGCAAATTTTATTGCCTTCGGCGATAACAGGCACCAACAGCTTTCCCTTTGTGTATTAGCAAATACGTGTGAGGCCTGGGTTTGTGGGGTTTGTTATCCAAATTTGTGATAATAAGCAAACTTCCGTCTGAACGAGAGGAAGCCTGCTACTTAAAGAAACAGTTAGAATCTATTGAATTTGTCTTCCAAGTCGTGTTGTAGTCGAAGATCTTAACATCTACTGATGCTGTTTCGATTAATTTACAACAAATCAACTCGGACCACTCACAAGCCCATTATGCTTATCAACAATGCACATGATGAACTCAAAAAATTTCGGGGAAAATACGAAGATGCTAAAAAACAGCCGAAGAACTTGCTGCTTATGGAATGAATGAAAATTTCGCTCTTTCTGCCAGTTTTCCCAATGTGTGTTTGCACTGATACTTTTTTAACAATCCCCGTTACAGTTGCCACCGCTGAAAGATGTTTTCAAAATTAAAAATTAAAAACCTACCTTAAAAGTACAATGGGGCAAGAACGTTTGCGTGGATTGGGTGTGTTGTCCGTGGAGCACGAGGAAGTTCGACTCTTACGTAAGCAAATTAAGTTTTTAACACTTTTTTTTTAAAGTAGGGTTTAACTAATAAGGATTTTTATGGTGGGGGGCAACTTTAGTTTTTTGCCCGGGGGCCTCCGATTTGAAGTTATGCCACTGCCTTTTGACATTATGTCGAGATGATTTTTGTCTCCATTGCATGCAAAAAACAATGCTAGCAAGGACCAGAGTAAGCCTTCTGGAGAAAAGCGAGCTATTAATAGCCCGGAATGTCCCAAGGGAGGGGGGGATAAGACGCTAATCACTTCATTTCAATATGCAATACTACAGACGATTGGTGTAGGCCTAATTATTGAGCGGTGTCCCAAGGTGTCTTACTACAGATTTATGTTTGGGAGCAAACTTAGCCAACAGTGGGATTAAAAACCAAAGACAACACAGACAGGACGAGGCAGCGAGTGGCATGAGATTGTATTGTTTTGAATTTCATTTACCACATTTGAGATCCCATCTATGTTGGAACGGTCTTGAATTTTTATTGGTTATCATTTTATCAATATCGATTCGATAATGGCATTTCGATTCGAATAATTCAATAATAAATAATAATTTTTATTGGGCATTAGAAAATATATACAGCATTTACTAATAAAAACAGTTTCAACCGTGTTGTCCAGGATAGGATATTTATATATGAATCGGTTATTTGAGAAACCGAATAAGTCACCCAAATTGCGTAAATGAGTTAAGATAGCCAATTTCTTCAGAATTTCAAGACCTATCGATTAGTAGAGAAACGAAATATTTTTCGACCATGCCTCTGTATATTACAGGGTGTCAATTTTCACGTTGAGTTGAGAAACCGAATAAGTCAGTTCATACGTTCTGAAGAAAAAATTGTATTGATTTGAGAAACGGAACAAGTCACTTTCAATAAAATGAATAATTGGCTCTCATTGCCAAGAAATTATAATTGAACAAAGTTTTAAAAAATGTAGTTTTATGTTTACTATAATATACAATCTTAACCTTTTCTAGAGTACGGCCGTAATATTACGTCCGCGCACTTTGCTACCAATTTTTTTTTTAGTTTTGAAATTTTGAAATTTTCCCCAAAAATTTTTTTTTTTACATTTTTTTTTTCTTTTTTTTTACTTGAAAATCGCACTCTCCATCAATGAAGTCATCTTCAGAACTTAAATGTACATTCCTAGTTTTGTAGGCCAAGTTAAATAATCTGCAAAAAAATGTTTAAAAAAACCCACTCCTGAAAAGGTTAAAAACTTATGATACTACCTTATTTTTACTAATTTTATATATAGCCGCCCCATTTAATTGAGAAACCAAATAAGTTCACGCTAATTACACCCTCGTAATTATGAAATTATGATATCAATATCAACAAAAATCACACAATGCCAAATCTAAATTACTACATCAAAAAACCTGCATTTTTGACTTCAGGGTATTAAATGCACGTTTTTTGCATTTTACTCAGAACAATGATTACATGACTTATTCGGTTTCTCAAATAACCGATTCATATACTATATACAAAACTTACTAAGTGTAGATTAAAAAATATCTACATATTTGAATACCAGCATACCACAACATATAGGCATACTAGGTAGGCCTATGTATGTACAAAGTATTCAGTAAGCATTCAATGTTTAAAATAGGCACTTCATAATTCATATACTAAGTACAGTTTATACGATATACTATTTGTTAACATATTGATAATATTGATTCATATAATAATTAATAAGTACCTAGGTATATTCAGAGCAATATTGGTAGATAAGTAATATAGCCTATAATTGTAGTTATACTTCATCTGGTTTAAATAAATAATTAAATGAAGTTAAAATTGGCACTGCATGCGGGGAACCGAACGCTCGAGCGGGCGGTAAAAGACTCTGCCATTACCGCCGCGCCTCGGAGCAAGACTCTAGGCTCGGGAGTCGGGCGTCGGCGAGGCTGAGTACAATTTATATTCGTCAACATAATGATAGTATTATAATAATAATATAATAATTAATAAGTGTGTTCAGAGCAATAAGGATAGATGACTAAGTAATATAATTGCAGTACTTATAATTTATTCTTAATCTTGTTTCTTGCTCATTACTCATTGAAGTTTTGTCTGACATAAAGTCTAGTCTTTTATGCTGTAGTATGCCTTTTGTTTTAGGAATTTAGTTAGTTAATTTTGGAATCTGATGTGTTCTGTTATGTCTTTTATTGATTTGGGGAGTTTATTGAATAGAGTTTTATTTAAATACCCGTAATCAAGAGTTTTTTTTACCTAGGTTGGTACGATATTGGTTAAGATGGAGGTCACTTTTGTGCCTTGTGTTGTGGCCCTGTGGGTGTGTATGCCACTGTTGACTGTGAGAGTGTGAATATTTTTTCTTATGACTAAAATTGACTTGAGAATGTAAAGGTATGGAAATGTAAATAAATAATTAAATAAATAAATAAATAAATAAATAAATCCATATTTGGGCAATTCCACAGCTAAGTGTCCCTGACTAGAGAAAATGAAATATTTTTATAGAAATGTATTTCATGAATATTAAAGTAAATTAATATGTTGTGCTTTGAAAATAATTTATAAAAGTCCATAAAATTATATTTTTTCTCACTTTTGCATGCATTTTAATTTCCACTATACCACTGCAGGTAGAAGAACATTGTAAGAACATATTTTAGTTATTTAAATTTTGAGTATGTTTTTAAGCAAAAACTGATTCATTTAAACTCCTTTCAATACTTACAATGTTGGATTGACAAGAAAATATAAAAAAGGTTAAATAATTGTACAATCTTTAGCCATTTAACTCTTTTTACCAATACACTGTTTCCTAATGTAATTCCGTTACCAAAAATTCATTATTTTTAAAATATCTATGTATTTGTATACTTAATTGACAACAAAAGTAGTTTTCTTCTAATGTTTCACTAAAATAAGGAAGAGTTTACTCAAAAATAGTTATAAAAATATGTATTTATTTACTCCATATTTCATTGGTAATGGAATTACAGAACACTATTGCTTTGAAAACAGTGTTTAATGTTGATAAAGTAGACTCCCTTGTTTAGTAATCACCTTTTTTTTCATTAGACTATCATTTAGAGAAAGATTTAACCATATGCAAGCATTTTGAAAATTTATCATTCACTGGGGTAATTCCATTACCGAAAATAAATACCTTAAAAATCAACCAAACTGCCCAACATCCTTAAAGATTTTCAATAAATTGCATTACACCATCATTAAGAGTTAGATTAAACCAGGGCTGCCACTGATATTTTTTCAAATCCTGTATGAGGACGTTAAATATCCGCAAATATCGGTGAAAAGTCTAAAAACGTTGATTTCATTGATCAAACTATGAAAATGGATAAATGTGATGTTTATATTTGTTACCATCTTAACCTAAAAGTTGCCAAGGGCCTAGGCCTATGCACAGATGAGAAGAAAGGAGCCAGAAACGCCCGTGGTTGCTTTAATTAAGATTGCATAAAAATTTAAAATGTTATTTATTTACAGAAACTCCATTTTAAACATTAAAATAATTTTCTGACCTGGTTAAAAAATTCTAGGCCTAGGCCTAGGCCCTATGAATGTTGCATCACAATTTTGACCTAGGCCTAGGCCTAGCCTAGGTAGGCCCATGTGTTGTGTTCTATAATAACATTGCAGAACTTGATAATAACATTTTAATCATACTAATTCTATTTTTCACTTTTAATATCACATAATCCAAACTTTATAAACAAAAACAAAAGAAAACAATTTTGTAGGCTCTTGGCTGATCAATTTAACTTGCATCCTCCCCAAAAGCCACTGCTTGGCTGTTTCCTTGCTGTTTCTCAATGGAAGCAGTTCCTACTACATCTGGGACACGGCTCCGCCCATGCTCCGCCCCCTATCGAAAGTCGAATCGATTATCGCCCCGCCTTCAATGTTTACAATCGAAATTAGCCCGCGCAGATTCAAATATACGAAAATAAGCATAGAAAACGTAATTCACAAAGTATCCGTAAATAAGACTAAACATCCGTTTATCCGTTTTGCACCCATAATATCCGTAAAAACGGATAAAATCCGTTAAAACGGCAGCCCTGGACTAAACCACATGCAAGCCTTATTTAAATGTGTAATTTGCTGGGGTAATTCCGTTACCAGGGGTCGTAATTCCGTTACCGAATATAAATACAGTTTAAATATAGTAATTTAATTAATTTTAATGAAGGTATATTATTTATGTTTAGTACTATGCTTCTAGATGTTGTAGAAGCTGCAAAATAGATATTTTTATTCCACCTTTCACAGGTTTTCAACAATTACTAACTAAACCAAGCGACACATGGCACTTTCAGCGTAATTCCGTTACCAGTCAAAAACCTGCCTGAAAACTAATTTTAAATAATTTTAAAATCAAATAAACTTGTGCTAAATTTAGTTCAATTGAAGTCCTATATAAGTCAGTTTATAGAACAGTTACCTATACAAGGTTACCTTATTTGAAATATTTTCTTTTGAATGTGTTGTAAGCACTCTGAAATGTAATTCCGTTACCGTGGAATTGCCCATTTAGAGTCTACCCACTCAGTCACACAACTGATTTTCAGTGGGGGACAGTAAACCAAAGTGACCAAGCCAACCCTGCAGGCCCCGACGCAATCGACGAGTGAACGATAACCAACCAAAGATCGATATTTTTATTAGGAAATATAGCAATCAATCAGTGATATGGACAGTGCGAACACCCGCTGATTAACGCCAGAATCAACTAGGCTAGTTCACATAAAACCATTTTGCAAAAAGTGTCACTGTAGAGCCCTACAGTTCCACTTCCTTGACACTTGTGCAAAATTTCTAACAACTCAATCAACCGAACCAACATAAATTTGCAACAAACGCATGTCCTATCCTCTAACTTCATGGGCCTAGCCCATCATAGACATTATATATTTCAAAATGTTTCTGTTAACAAATTTTCAATTATAATACAACCAATTACTGGTCGATTGCAGTTCTTGAATCTAAACGGTAAACCTGATTTGTCTTGGTCCTGAATTCATGTTTAAGGTACAATGCCTATGGTAGTCGTACCTCTTTTGCATCAAACAGATACTCTGGTGGAGGGTTATACGACTCTGCATGTCCGGGTAGAAGACGTTTTGGAGCTGGAATATGGCTGGAGATCCTCCTCATTTCCTCAGCATTGTCGTCAGTCTGCCACAGCATGTAGAACTCAGGCTGGTTATCCTTCTTCTTCTTCATTTCCCTGCGAGGTTTGATCCAGCCCATCTTCAGAGCATGGACAATCTTGCCCACCTTCCGTTTCTCTGCCAGGCTAGGAAGGAAGGATCGTTTGTGCTCCGGAAATTTGCGCACTGGAGTCTGCATTACTTCAGATGTGAACCATTCTATCCAGGGCTATGATAAAGACAAGTAAAGTAAGAGCCCTTAGTGATCATAATATTTTAGCAGAAAAATTATGTTTACAGGCTGTAACGCATTAATTTCTTATAAGAGTACCAGCAGGCCGACCCACTAATCCCCCCAAATATTTTATAGGCTAGTAATTAGTCCACATAAAAATCAGGTCCACCTTTACCTGGGATAAAATAGTTTAAACTTACAACATTTAAGCCCCATTGCCACCAGCAAAAATATAACATATATATACCGTAAGTTACAATTAGATTGCAACTCTAACACGAGTAATGAGTAGAGGTAGTGAAAAATGGTGATAACGAAATTTGCGAATTTTTTTAAATATCTATTTTATTGCCTAAAATGTAATATTGTTGACAAATTACATCATTTAGAGATGGAAAAAACACATTTTGAAAACGCGAATTTCGCGATATCTCGTGTATATCGGGAAATAACGAACGAAATTGTATAAAACTGGTCAAAACGCGAATTAACTCACGAAATTAAACATTTTAGTACTCAAAATGTAAGGGGATGGTGGAGGTGCCGGTCCAGAATTTTGGTGGAGGTGCCGGTCTAGACCGAACATTACGCGCGCAGCGGGCGGTACATCGTTTCGTGACGTCACGGGCTCCACGGAAATAGACCGCCAAAATAACGACACGTATCACGGACTCCGCGGCAATAGTCCACCAAAATAATGGTGCATACAAATATTTATTTTGCTTGGGAATCGATTCTGAATTGATTTGTGGGTCACAATGATCGATTCTAACCCATTGGAATTGATGTCATCCCTACTTAAAGGGCTCCTTTTTTCAAAATTTTGATTTAAAAAAAAAAAATTAGGGGCTTTTTAGGCCTATGTTTTTGACCATTTAAATGAAATCGCGAAAAACGCGAAATTTGGGTTTTATAAAACGAAATTTGGGTTTTTGTATCACCATTTCTCACTACCTCTAGTAATGAGCATCAGGCTAATCATAGGTTAAAATAAAGTTATAGGTCCATTCCCGCCTACATATAGGCCCAAGCCCTAAAAGAAAATACGTCCACATCTCGGCCCAGGCATATATCTGTACATACACTAGGGCCAGTTCTGTAATTTGGGCATCTGGTTCAGTTACAAAATGCAAGGTAAACCCCAATTTTAAGAAAAAATATGGTACGGTAATACTCCCCTGAAAAAAATCAATCATAAATGGTTTGTTCACATTTCACATATTATTGTATTTACCGCCATTACACGTTTATGGGGGGGGAGGGGGGGGATTGGTTGTTAGTGGGCCAAGATTGGGTATATGATTTTCATTTTTCACACAATATTCAAGGACAAAGGCTCAGAATTAAAAAATAGGGCTACACTTACAGCATATTCATCATACTCTGCATCTGGTATTTTCTGTGATTGTAACCGTTCAATCATGTCAACATCGGCATCACATAAGATAACATCTTGTCCAGTCTGTGGGTCCTTTACGGTTCGCCTGGAAATTAAAACAATTGATAATTATTATTTTATCAGTAGGCCTATTCATGGGGAAAAAAAACTTGGAATTGGTGATGGTACTTTAAGCAAACGAAACAAACATAGGCTAATGCTCTCATTGTAATGGCGGCTGATCTAATTAAACGTTTAGCCCATTTAGCCCACCACCAAGCATAAACCGGTTTTTAACCGGTTTCTTAAACGATTATCCGGTTTGTAAAACTACTATTTAGTATAGGCCCTACCTTGAATATTTTATATTGTCCGGCAAAGTATCATTTACACGTAGGTCTAGTCACTAGTGTCTACTACTAAACCACATACGATTCGATGTACTATTACTATTAGTAATTAGTATTATTATTTTATTTATGGACATGGATGGGGAGGCCCGTAATCATCGCGTCTGCAACCTTCCACTTGTCGACGTGCCAGCAGTGGGTGTAATCGAGTTAGTATCTGCATCTCGCTCATTAGTATTACGTTTTTATATTTATCTGATTGATGGATAAGGTCAGGTCACACGCCTTGTGTGTGAAGGAGAAACAAGCAAGCTCACACATTGGCGGCGGCGGCGGGTAGTGGCCATGTCAGTGTTTACAATAATGACAAAGGAGAGCGCCATCGAGCTCTCGCTGACAGCGGGCTGGTACATTTATTGATAAAGAAAGGGATGCGAGATTAGATAGTAGGCACAAAGTTTGAAAAATGCATTTTGCATTTTCACTAAAGCGGACAAAGTCTCCTGCCGTGAAGTGTGCAGACATGAGTGAGACACAGAGCTGGGACAGTGCGCAATCAGTTTTAAAACCCCCAAAAAAAATTTTTTTTTTTGGGTTTTTCCCCTTTTTTCCCCAAAAAAGGGGGGAAAAAAAAAAAAAAATTTTTTTTTCCCCCTTTTTTTAAAAACCCGGGGGCCCCTTTTGGGGAAAAAAAAAAAAAGGGGGTTTTTTTAAAAAAAACCCTTTTTTTTTTTTTTTTTTTTTTAAAAAAAGAAAATTTTTAAAATTTAATTTTTTTTAAAAAAACCCCCCCCCAAAAAAAAAGGGGAAACCCCCCCCCTAAAAAAAAAAAAAAATTTTTTTTAAAACCTAAAAATTTTTTTTAAAAAAAAAATTTTCCCCAAAATTTAAATTGGAAAAAAAACCCCCAAAATTTTTTAAAACCCTTTTGGGGGAAAAAAACCCCCCAAAAATTTTTTGGGGGGGGGGGGGGGGGAAAAAAAAAAAATTTGTTTTTAAACAAAAAAAAAAATTTAAAAAAAAATTTTTTTTTTTTTTGGGGGAAAAGGGCCGGGGGGAAAAAAACCCCCCTTTTAAAAAAACCCAAAAAACCCCTTTTTTTTTAAAAATTTAAAAAAAAAAAATTTTTTTAAAAAACGCTTTTTAAAAAAAAATTAAAAAAAAATTTAAAAAAAAAAAAGGGAAAATTTTTTCCCTTTTTCCCGGGGGGCCCCCCCCCCCCCCTTTTTTTTTTTTAAAAAAATTTCCCCCAAAAAAAAAAAATTTTTTCAAAACCCCAAACCCAAACTTTTAAAACAAAAAAAAAAAAAATTTTAAAATTTTTTTAAAAAAACAAAACCCCCCCAAAAAACCCCGGCCCCCCCCCCGGGGGATTTTTTGGGGGGGGGGGGGTTTGCCCCCCCTTCGGGGAAAAAAAAAACCCCCCCCCCTTCTTTTTTAAAACCCAAAAAAGGGGAAAAAAAAAAAAAGGGGGAAAAAAAACAAAAAAAAAAAAATTTCCTTTAAACCTTTTTGCCCCCCAAAAAAAAAAAAAATTTAAAAAAAAAAAAAGGGAAAGGGGGCCCCCCCAAAAAAAAAGGGGGAAAAAAAACCCCTTTTTTTTTAAAGGGGGCCTTTTTTCCCCAAAAAAAAGGGAAATTTTTTTCCCCTTTTTTTTTTGGTTTTTTTTTTTTTTCCCCCCTTTTTTGGGCCCAAAAATTTTTTTTTTTCCCCCACGGGGTTTAAAAATTTTCCCAAAAAACCCTTTTTTTTTTTTGGGGGGGCCCAAAAAAACCCCCAAAAAATTTTTTAAAAAAAAAATTTTTTTAATAATTTTTTTTTTTAAAAAAAAAAAATTTTTTTTTAAAAAATTTTTTAAAATTTTCCCTTTTTTGGGGGGAAAATTTAAAATTTTTTTTTAAAAAAAAACCCTTTCCCCCCCCCAAAAAAAAAAATTTTTAAAAGGGGACTTTTTCCAAAAAAAGGGGAACCCCGGGGGCCCCCAAAAAATAAGGGGGGAAAAAAAGGAAAAAAAAAATTTTTTTTAAAAAAAAAAATTGTTTTAAAATTTTTTTTTGGGGGTAAAAAAAAAAAATTTTAAAAAAAAGGTTTTTTAAAAATTTTTTTTTCCCCCAAAAAAAAAAAAAAATTTTTTTTTTTTAAAAAAATTTCAAAAAAAAAAAACCCAAAAAAATTTTCCCCCGGTTTTCCCCGTTTTCCCTTTTTTTTAAAAAAATTTTAAAAAAAAAAAAAAAATTTTTTCAAAATTTAAAAAAAACCCTTGGGGGTTTTTGGAAAAAAAAAAAAAATTTTTTTTCCCAAAAATTTTTAAAAAAAATTTTTTTTTCCCCCTTTTTTTTTTTTTGGGGGGGGGGGGGGTTTTTTTTTTGGGCCCCCCCCAAAAGAAATTGGGGGGGTTTCCTTGGGGGGGTTTTGGGTTTCCTTTTTTTTTTAAAGGTTTTTTCCCCCCTTTGGGGGGGGTTTTTTTTTTTTTCCCCTTTTTTTAAAACCCCGGGGGGGAAAAAAATTTTTGTTTTTTTTTTGGGGGGGGAAAAAAAAAAAGGGGGGGGGGGGGGGAAATTGGGGGGAAAACCCCCAAAAAAAAAAAAAAAGGGGCCCGGGGCCATAATATTTTAGCAAAAAAAAATTTTTTCAGGCTGAAAACCTTTTTTTTAAAGGGGGCCCCCCCCCCCCCCCCTTTTTTTTTTTTTAGTCCAATAAAAATCAAGGGCCACCTTTACCTGGGGGTTTAAAAAAGTTTAAACTTAAAAACATTTAAGCCCCATTGCCACCAAGAAAAAATATAACATTATTAAAAGTAAGTTACAATTAGATTGCAACATTTCTAACACGAGGGGAATGAGTAGAGGTAGGGGAAAAATGGGGATTTAAAGAAATTTGCGGAAATTTTTTTTAAAAATCCCTTTTTTTTGCCCCCAAAAGGGAATATTTTCGAAAAATTACATCATTTAGAATGGAAAAAAAAAAAAAAAAAAAAAAAAAAAAAAAAAAAAAAAAAAGCCAAAAAAAAAAAAAAAAAAAAAAAAAAAAAAAAAAAAAAAAAATTTTTCTCGTTTTCATATTTTTTTCGGGAAAAAAAAAACCCAACCAAAAATTTATAAACTGGTCCCAAAAAGCGAAAATTTTTAAAATCACGGAAAATTTAAAAAATTTTTGTACTCAAAAAGTAAGGGGTGGGGGGGAGGGGCCCCGGGCCCAAAATTTTGGTTGGGAGGGTGCCGGTTCCCAGACCGAAATTTCGCGCGCAGCGGGCGGGCCAAACGTTTTTGTGACGTCAAAAAGGGTCCCGGAAAAAACCGCCAAAATAACCCACACGTATCACGGACTCCGCGGCAATAGTCCCCCCAAAATAATTTGGGGGTTTTCAAAAATTTATTTTCCCTTGGGGAAAGATTCTGAAATTTATTTGTGGGGCCAAAAAAGATCGATTAACCCATTGGGAAATTTATGTTCCCTACTTTAAAAGGGGTCCTTTTTTTAAAATTTTTTATTTTAAAAAAAAAAAAAAAATTTTTTAAAGGGCCATGTTTTTTTACCCCTTTTAAAAAATGAAATCGCGGGGGAAAAAAAAAAGCAAATTTTGGGGGGTTTTTTTAAAAAGAAAATTTTGGGTTTTTTATCACCATTTCTCACTACCTCCCCCGTAATGAGGGGTCAGGCCCAAACATAGGTTTTTAAAATAAAGGTATAGGGTTTCCTTTTTCCCCCCTACCCAAAAGGGGCCCCCGCCCAAAAGAAAAACGTCCACATCTCGGCCCCCGGGATATATCTGTACATTCCTAGGGCCGTTTTTTTAATTTGGGCATCTGGTTCAGTTACAAAAAGCAAGGGAAACCCCAATTTTAAGAAAAAATATTTGGTTTCGGTAAAAACTCCCCCGAAAAAAAAAATCATAAATTGGGGTTTGGGTTTCCCTTTAAAATTTATTTTATTTACCGCCCCCTTACCCCGTTTTTTGGGGGGGTTGGGGGGGGGGGGGGGAAAGGGTTTTGTTAGTGGGGCCCAAAATTGGGTATTTTGATTTTCATTTTTCACACCAAAATTTTTAAAGGCAAAGGGTCAGAAAAATTTAAAAAAAAGGGCTACAAAAAACAGCAATTTTATCATTTCTCTTCATTTTTGGGGATTTTTTTTGTGATTGTTAAAACCGGGGTTCCAAAAAATGTCAACATCGGGATCACATAAATAACATCTTGTCCAGTCTGTGGGTCCCCTTTTTTGGGTTTGCCCTTTGGAAAATTTTAAAAAAATTTATAATTATTATTTTTTTCAGTAGGCCCTATTCATGGGAAAAAAAAAAAATTTTGGGAATTTGGGGAAGGTACTTTTTTAAACAAAAAAAACAAAAAATAAGGGTTTAAAGCTCTCATTTTTAATGGCGGCTGATCTTAAAATTAAAAGTTTAACCCATTTAAAACCCCCCCAAAAATAAAAACCCGGGTTTCCTTTTAAAAGATTTCCGGGTTTTTAAAAAATACTATTTTGTATAGGCCCCCACCTTTAATATTTTATATTTTCCGGCAAAGGAAACTTTCCCCGTAGGTTTTTAGTCAAAAGTGTCTACTACTAAACCCCCAACCTTTTATTTTACTATTAAATATTCGTAATTAGTTTATTAAATTTTTTATGGACAAAGGATTTGGGGGGGCCCCATATTAAAACCTCACGTTTGGGAACCTTCCACTTGTCGGGGCCCTGCCAGCAGTGGGGGTTTAAAAGTTGTATCGGGATCTTGCTAAATTAAATATTAAGTTTTTTTTATTTACTGATTGATGGATTTAAGGGCAGGTCACACGCCTTGTGTTGGGTGAAGGGAAAGGGGAAAAAGCAAAACTCACACATTTTTTGGGGGGCGGCCCGGGGGGGGTTTGTGGCCATGTCAGTGTTTCAATTTAATTTACAAAAAGGAGAGGGGGCCATCGAGCTTCCCCGCTGACAGGGGCTGGTAATTTTTTTTTTGATAAGAAAAGGGGTCGAGATTAGATTAGGGACAAAGTTTTTTTTAAAAATGCATTTTTTTCAAATTTTTTCTAAAAGCGGGGGCAAAAGTGCGTCCCCGCCGTGAAGTGTGGCAGAAAATTGGGGCACACCGGGTGACAATGAATTTAAATTGACGGGGGAGGGGGTCTTGGGCCCACCCCTTTTCCAGGGGGAGGACATTGCACCCAAACCCAAATAATCTTTAAAACCCCAAACATGATTCAATGAATTAGGGGGAAACCCTTGGGGAAGCCTATATCTAGGTAAAGTACTAACTATTCACCTTGGGGCCTAGTATTTCCCATTTTAAAAATATTCAGTTTCTTGGGGTTTTTGGGCCCTTTAAGGGGAAAAAAGCTAATTGGATGAGCAAACCAAACTTTAATTTTTACCCCTTTCCCCAAGGGGGGGAAAAAAGCTTGGGTGTTTTTTTTTGTTTTTTGTCTCTCACCGAGCAAACAGAACATGCAATTTTGATGAAATTTTCAGGGGACCTGGTACCCCTTTGAAAACTCTGAACCCACCCAACTTTTTATGTTAGGGAATTTAGGGAGAGATGAAAGGGGGAAAAAAGGCAAAAAAAATTTGGGCCAAAAACATGCTCCCGCTTTTGGGAATTTGGATGGGGGCGAAAACGAGTGAAGGGTAAAACTTTTAAATTTTACTGACCCCACCCCAAATTTTTTTTTTTTTTTGGGATTTTTTGGGCTGTTTGTTCGCTCTCTTCCGGGGGGAAACGGCAATAAGCGAATAAGGGTCTTGATGAAAATTTTTTACAGGACCTTGGGAAAACTCTGAACTTATACCCCTTGCCACATTTTTTTTGGGGACCCTTTTAAAAAAATTTTTTCTCATGAATATCGTACTTTTTCCCTTTTTTTCCCATTTTTTTTTTTCGAAAATTTTTGGGGCCATTTTTGGGCCCCCCTTTTGACCAAACGGGGGGGCTACAATGTTCATTTATTTACATGGAAAATTAAGGTTTTTTAAATGATGTAGGACATTTTGAAAGAAAAAAAATTAAAAAAAAATAAGCCAAAAAACTCTATAGAAATAACGCTTTAAATATTTAAATTTTTTTTATTTTTTGTGGGAATTTTTTTTGTGCCATTTGGGGGCCCAATTTTTGACCCCAAAAGGGGTGGGCCTTTCAATGTTTATATTTATACATGGCATTAAGGTTATGGGTTTATGTAGTACCTTTTCAAAGAAAAAAATTTGGAAAAAAATTTTCCAAAAAAATCCATAGAAATAAAGCTTTTAAAAATAAGTTTTTTTTTTTCGGTAAATAATAACCCATTGACAAGGGGAAAAAAATAGAAAATTGCCCAAAAATCACCTACAATGCTAAGGGGAACAAAACAAAGCACTTGCAAAAAATAAAAAAATTAAACCCACCCCCAAAATAAAAACTTTAAAAAACTCATTTCCCTCAACCGGGGGCGTAAATTTAGCGTTTTTCCTAAATAGTGTGAATTTAATTTTATTTTCCCCCCTAGCCTTTTAGTTTAGTAGGTAGGCCCATTTTGGAAAATTTGGGTTTCCTAGAACTTGCTCCAAATTCAAAATAGTTTGGGTACAAATTTTTGTGGCCCCTAAAAAAAGGGCCAAAAAAGATCCTTTTTTTAAAATGTAATTAAAATAGGAAAATTTTTAGGGCCCCAAAATGTCAGGCCCCATGCATTTTTTTTGGCATTGCCAAATTTCCCACCTTGGGTGGTAACATGTTTAAAAGTAAAGGCCCCACAAGGTTTTTTTAAATTTTCCTTGAAATAAACGATTTTTATTTTTTATGCTGTTTTTATCCTGTGTCCCACCAGCCGAACTGTTTTTTTCCCAATCATTTTTTCCCTTAAAGCGCGGGGGTGTCTCCCCTTTCAACACCCTTCCCATTCACATCGGAAATTTTTTATAAACGCCCAAAATCGTTTGACCCACAGTCAAACGTCTTACGGGCCGGGCTCCTTTTTCTTTTGGTTTCTGCCCCTCCGATTACGAATTTTGGTTTCATTGCATCTGTTTTTTCCTTTGGGGGGTGGGAACCCCCTATCTATAGTTCACTCAAGGTTTAAACTTTTTTTGCCGCTATTTTGAATGCCCCCCCCCACCCCCCAAACTCGCCCAATTTTTTGAAAAACCGGGTCCCTTCCAAAAAATCTCACCGCTAATTTGGGCCCCTTTTATTTTTTGTCAGTAATAATAAATATCGGACACTAGAATTTAACCGCTTTTTAAATGAACGGGGGGGAAAAAAAAAAAAAAAGGAAAAAAAAAAAGGAAAAAAAAGAAAGGGAAAAAAAGAAAAAAAAAAAAAAAAAACGGTAAACCCCCGCCATGGCGCATTAAATTTTAAAAGACCTAATGTAACGTGTGCCATCAGCATTGTCGACTAGCAGGCCTAATATAAACGTGTAGGCCTATACAAGCATTGTCGACTAGCAGGCCTAATGTAAACGTGTAGGCCTATACAACTGTGGCAGGCCTAATGTAAACGTGTAGGCCTAATGTAAACGTGTAGGCCTAATGTAAACGTGTAGGCCTATACAAGTTTTTGTGACCACTGACCAGGGCGTCAACGTTTATTGAAATCTGACATCCTACTGTAACGTTACAGCCCTACCCTTGTATTTTTATATTTTTGCTGCTTATAAATCTGTCTATGTATTTCATATCATGTGGAACTTTCAATATTTTCAAGGCCTTAAGTCATAATTTCTAACAAGTGTTCAAGCCAGTGTAAATCTGATCTAGGCATGCAAAGGCCAACCTTAGGGTTGAAAGTGTGGAATGTGAAGTTGTGGAGCCGAGGCTCATGTTTTGGTTTCGGGTTACCCGAGTGGCCTAGAAGTGACGTCACCCCATGCTAAATTCGGAACGTCCTGGAAAAGTGCGTTGGCTTCATCTTTCGACGGCAGCGAGCAAGGGTTGAGGAATGCGGCAAGCATAAATGGCAACGTCGGTGACAAAATCCAACGGAAACGTGAATTTTGTTGAGTTTGTAGTCGACGAATCGCGAGCCTAGGAGACCCGCGGAAGTTTGAACCAAGAAGACTGACCAATGGCGGTGTCCAGAGAGACACACGTGACCGGATGGCGAGGCGAGAAGAAACCCCGGACGAGTGCGAGGCAGCAAGGAGCATCCACCTCGATCACAGTGGGTCACGCTTTGGAACCGGACGGTTGAGTCCGAGGGTGCACGTGTAGTGCCAGCGTGGTGACCCACCCTGCGAGAGCCATCATGGTCGTGGAGCCTCCGTCTATTACGGAGTGGCCGACTAGGCTTAGGGAGATGGTCTTATTTTGACTTTATTTAACTATTAGAAACTTATTCGGAAGAATCCGACGCGTTTTTGGTGACCCCTATGTAAAGGGTAACCGCCAACAGTACGTCTAACAATGACGACCCGGCGAGTGCTCGGTAAATTCTAAACTCCTACAGAGTTGCGGGTAGCATGAGCTCACGTCAAGTTTACAGTTCCTTTCTTCTGCCTGGCTTTGCGGTGTCGAGCATAGGGTGCACGTGTTAGTGCCAATAAAGTACAAGACCACGTGGTTAGTCAATACCACGATGCTAGATCAAGGGCATCTCTCCCTCTACGAGAACATCTGGGGCTGTGGTAAGCGAAACTAAACATTCTGGGCGAGTAGCCGAGAAGGACGCAGTAGGACACAAGGTCCGCGTCCGCCACTGGACGCCTTCCCCGTAGGCTAGGCCTACCTACGCGCCGGAGCGCGTCGCCGTTTGCAGCCACATCTTTTCCCCCCCCCTTTCTTCACTCAAGACCAAGGAACAGGATAGGACTTTGGAGTGGGACAGAGAGGACTTGGATGAGTAGAGCATTGGCATTTTCTTGTATTTTTATTGTATCCCTTGTATCACATGTATGTATTTTGTTGTCTAAATTCGGATCCGATGGCTAACTTCATTTGAAACCTAACTTCATTGTTGTAATTTAAATTCATTGTTGAGTCAGTAAAGGCCGCTAAAAGGACACGGCTTTTCACTTCGTAGTGCATGTTTGTCCCCTGTTTTCCTCAACTCATAGTGTAGTTTTTGCTAGGACCTTCAGTCCACACCACGCCGCATCACGGGTGGTTGCCCCACTTTCAGCAGCAGTGCCCGAGGCCCCAGAACGAGCGTGGAGCGGACCAACGACGGCGTGGCTCACCACTAGCGTGCCTGGTAAGACGGGTTCCCTACCCCAGTGGGTAGTGTACTGGACCGTGCTGGGTTGCACTGTCGGTACACTCGGGTTTTGTTGTTATTGGTCTTTGTTGTGTTTTCGATTTGCGTTTCGCGTTTTTCAGTTTATGTTAGTCTCGTCTCTCCGCGAGCTAAGAATAGGGCAAGTTGGCGAGTCAGGCATGGGGATAGGAAGGGTGACCTTCACCTACACCACCCCCCGACCTAAAGTGACTCCATTTGGTGAGTCACGAGTGAATCACACTCTGGCGCTGGTCGGGTCTTTCGGGCAAGGTGGTGTCGGTAAAAGGTTGCGACGTGACTTCATAGGCAGGTTAGGCCACGTAGGGCGTAAAGTAGCAGAGCTAGTAGGGGTGAAGTCACACTACATTGCAGGAACACATGAAATGTACTGGTAGGAAATGGCGAAGCGTGAATATTTTATAGGGTAGACACGGGTACAAAAAAATAAAATATATTAATTTTTTAAATCAGGATTTTAAAATGTGTTTGGTACGTTTTAGAAAAAAGTAGTACCGGTAGTCTGAAAGCAAAGGCCTACCAAAATAATGTTGTTGTTGTACAGTGGAAACTTCATTTTAGTTGATCCTCCCTATTAGATTTTTGCAGCCATGTCAGAATCAGAATATATTAAATATAACAAAACAACTCAAGCTGTAAGGCTGTAACACTTATTCACCACAACCAAACAAGTGTGTACTAATAGAATCCTTGCGCACAACAATCGAAAATGCTGACGAAACACAGGTGCTGCAGCGCGACTAGACATGTCTCAATAGCCTATGCTACTTGCGAAGGAGAGGAAGTGGAGGGGAGTTAACAAGCGCTGCACCATAGAGTTGTAGGCAGTGGTTAATCTCTAAAATAATAAGTGGGTGGACGCTTCCGCGGGGGGGGGGGGGGGGGGGGGGGGTCGCCGGTCGCCGGGGAGGGCAAGGTCGTGGGTAGGGTACTATATTTCAAAGTAAAGCTTGCTGGACAAGTGATTTTAGGCAAAAACAGCTGGTGGGTTTGGGGGGCTTGCTCCCCAGCCACAGAGCCGCAGACGAAAATTTTTAAATCAGGGTTTTTAGAGTGATTTCTGAGCGTTTCAGGAAAATACGTGACTGAATGCAATACCGAAAAACTAGCATTGTGTAGTGCAAAAACTAGAAAACCTTTTTCCAAAAAAGAAGTGGGAAAAAGAGTGAGCGGAAGAGTCCGCCCTGAAATTAACCACTGGTTGTAGGTGTAATCTAGGCCTAATAGGGGAAAGCTCGGAGACAGAATCCTAGTGGTCTCAAGAGCTTGCGCACAGGCATGGAAATAGACACGTTCATTTGTTGCTTTGCCCGCATACATTTGAAACCATTTCCCACAAGTAAAAACGTGTTGAGAATAACTCTTATTATTTTTTTAGTAGGGTAGACAGTAGACACTGTCTCAATGCCTACCCCGACGCTTCGCAGCTGCCGGTAGGCCTACTTAAAAATATTTTCGAGGCACCAATAGAAAAATAGGAGATGTCGGGAACATACGAGCCCTAATTATAACCATACTAATATAGAACTACGTAGGGGCCTCCGCCTATACCAGAGTATGCCTTCTAACAGAACAGTCCAATACAGTGGTTAACCCCTGAACTGTTCTAATATTTCACCTCCCGGAGCCCAAAAACGCCTATTTATTATACACATATTCTGGAAATTTGTAGCCTAGTGGTCATTTACGGTTAATTCACTACCTAATTGTCCGATTTGCATGAAATTTTCAGTGTTTTTTTACATTGTGTCCTAGCCTATAAGCTTACAAAGCCATAAGCCTAGGTTTTAGGCCTAGGCCTGTCAGTTACGACCCCACGCGTGTCAAATTGGCCTAATTCCAAGTCACTGTCCCTTGGACCACTTAGTTCATCCATAGCACTAGGCCTACACCCACTATCAAGTAGAAACACTTTCACCATAAAAAAACTACATCAACTAACTCACTGTCATCACCACCATCTTCTGAAAACACTAAAATCCGATTCTGATCATCACATGTGAGCAATGTTTAGATGCCATGTTTACAGATAAACAGCTAAAACAGACAAACAACAAACAAACAAAAGCCAGCACCTTGCAAATATCTCATTTCAATGCCAATGCAATGCTGAAATAGAAAACTTCTTTTACCGACGTAGTTTTTCCGATTTTGCCGTAAGATAGCAGCACTTTAAGAACTGGAATACCGCGAAATTTGACTTTTAAATCCTCAAAATAGTTTACGGCTGCTTACGGCTCCGCGCAACGTAATATTACAGCAAAAACAGGAAAAGGGTTAAAAGAGCTTTAGGTCTAGGCTAATAGGTGCAAAGTGAGATTATAACGTAAATTTACCAAAAGTTAGGGTCTTCCATCCTCTTGAGGAAATTGTCCAATTCATCGGTCTTTTTGGGTTTGATTATTTTCTTTCCATCCCAGTCATATCCAAGATGAGAGTACTCATCGTACCAATTCATAGGAATGTTACCAACAGTGTTGCGGATATCCTCTTCATCTGATGTGTCACTTTTGTACTCGTCATCATCAACCAACTGTTTGGTAGGAGTGGACTTTGATTTATTTTTCTCTGGACGCAAAGTAGGATTACGTTTCTTTGTGCTGTCCCCTAATGCCAAAGACTTGATACCCTCCTTGATCTGCTTTCCTTTGGATTTAGGACTTGAACCACTACTTCTGCTGAGAGGAGGATGATTTACGTTATTAGTCAGCTCATCTTCAGTTGAAGAATCTTCTTTGCCGTTCTGTTCCTGTCCCTCGTCAGATGAGCCGCCGCTGCTGTCAGATTCAACATTGTTCTCTGACACATCACCATTCTCAGATACATCATTGGAATCAATACCATTCTCCGATCCATCGTCATTCTCTGATACATCGCCATTCTCGGATTCAATATCATTATCCGATCCTTCGTCATTCTCCGATTCATTATCATCCTCTGATTCAGCATCATCAGATTCCACTTCACTGCCTGCTTCACTTTCTGCATCAGTGCTATCGTCATCATTGGTTATTGCCGCTAACAAATCTTCAGCCTGAAATAAGAAAGGAATTTAGTTCTCTGTTAAGTATAAAACTCCACACTTGGCTGAAAAACTACCCCCAAATTGTTAATTTTTTTACTTTTTTCATTTTCAAGAATTTGCTTTAGCTTAGCAGACATTGGGCCATCAAAGAGAAATTTTCAAAAAATTTGTATAACTAGGCCTATGTGTCATAGGCCTACGGTTAGTGTTGGCTTGGCCAATTGAAAATTTTCAGTGAAATGAAAATTTTTCAAAAAATTTCCAAATATTTCTTATTGCTAACATGATTTAGGTTGGTCATCTTACATTATCTGGTAGTATTGAATACCAAAGAAAAGCATGTGAAATTGTGATACTAAGGTAAGAAGGCTGTGCATGACTTTTATTTTTCCAGTAAACGAAGAGATTAGTACTGTTAGATTCGAAGACATTGTTAGTTTTACTTGATCAACCATCAGTGGATCCCAGAGAAAACTATTTATTTTGTAACTAGGAAAACGCTTAAGTCCCGCCGCGTTGTTGGATGAGCGTATATGGTGCATTGAGATGCCATGTGTTACGCGGATTTTCTGTTGTTCTGTGAAAAAATCATTACTAAGTCGAAGATTTTTTTTAATTAAATTAAATTATATAAAAAATTAACCTAATTTTTATAATTAAATTAAATAAAATAAAAAATTAACTTAATTGTTTTAATTAATCGTAATTTTTTAAAAGAAAAAATCGTAAAATTGCAATTTGCATAAGAAATAATTATTCGATTGCGCTCAAATTTAACACGAATATATTAATTCATGAAATTAAGGTTCTGTAAAAAAATCATTACAATAGGATAAAGCATGTAGGTGTTATAAGTCAAAGAATTGTTTTTAAAAAGAAAAAAAAACATAAAATTTTGATTTTCATGAGAAATAATTTTTCGATTACGCTCAAATTTCACACGAATATCTTAATTCATAAAATTAAGGTTCTGTGAAAAAATCATTACAATTGGATAAAGCATGTAGGTGTTATAAGTCGAAGAAGTTTTTTAAAAATAGAAAAAAATCGTAAAATTGCGTTTTTTATGTGAAAAAATTTCCCGATTGCGCTCAAAAACGTGGCAGTTCTAAGTTCAGAGATTTCGAAGGTCTCCATAAAATTTCATTGCAATCGGAGTATCGGTTTAGCCGGAATCGTGTTAACAAACACACAAAAATACAGAAAGAAAGAAAAAAAAAAAAAAAACATTCCGGATTTTTTTCTCCAGTGTAGTGAAATGGAATCTTCGCTTCGCTCGCTACGCTCATCCAATAATTGGAGGATTTGGAAATTGATTAGTACCTTTAATGCTTGGGGCCCCAGATATGGCTTTTTTCCCGAATGAATAATAAATAAGTTTTTGATTACGACAATTTTCTATCATTCACTAACTAGGAAAACGCTTAAGTCCCGCCGCGTTGTTGGATGAGCGTAATATTGGTGCATTGAGCTGCCATTGTGTTATGCGGATTTTCTGTTGTTCTGTGAAAAAATTATTACTAAGTCGAAGATTTTTTTAAAATTAAATTAAATAAAATTAAAAATTTACTTAATTTTTTTATTAATCGTAATTTTAAAAAAGAAAAAAATCGTAAAATTGCGATTTTCATAAGAAATGATTATTCGATTGTGCTCAAATTTTACACGAATATTATTAATTTATCAAATTAAGGTTCTGTGAAAAAATCATTACAATAGGATAAAGCATGTAGTTGTTATAAGTCAAAGAATTGTTTAAAAAAAGAAAAAAACTGTAAAATTTCGATTTTCGTGAGAAATAGTTTTTTGATTGCGCTCAAATTTCACAAGAATATCTTAATTCATGAAATTAAGGTTCTGTGAAAAAATCATTAAAATCGGATTAAGCATGTAGGTGTTATAAGTCGAAGAAATTTTTAAAAATCGAAAAAAATCGTAAAATTGCGATTTTTATGAGAAAAAATTTTTCGATTGCGCTCAAAAACGTGGCAGTTCTAAGTTCAGAGATTTCGAAGGTCTCCATAAAATTTCATCACAATTGGAGTATCGGTTTAGCCGGAATCGTGTTAACAAACACACAATAATACAAACAGAAAAAAAAGAAAAAAAAAGAAAAACATTCCGGATTTTTTCTCCAGTGTAGTGAAATGGAATCTTCGCTTCGCTCGCTACGCTCGCTACGCTCATCCAATAATGATGCATCATATTCAAATTTAAGTCAATTTAAAATAACAGGTTGCTTAGGCCTAAAAATTGAGAATTGAATTTTTTTATTGAGTAGGCCAATCAATAGCGCTATTAGGCATGAACTAAATATGCTGTTAGGCCTACTTTTCTTATGAACCAGTACTGGTTTGCGTAATGGTTTGCAGTGCAGAAAGATTACTTAATCTTTCTATAGACTACCTAATTCAATATTTTTATTCTATAGACTATTGTAGGCCTAATACAGAATGTTACTTCTGTTCTGTTGTTGTTGTTCTGTACTTTTCTTAAATGGCATTAGCTTCATTTTCTTATAGACCTATTCTGTTTTTATATTCTGTAATTGTGATTTTTTTGGTTTTTATGCCTGAATACCCATTTTAACATCCAAGGCCAAAAGCCATTCCATGGTATCATCTTGTTAGCACCCGTTAGTTTTTCATATAATGTTCTGTAGCCTAACTTCATCAGCTTATTTGCCATTCTAAGCAAAAAAATGCATCTTGTTGCCTGCCAGAAAAATTAAGTTATAGTATTCAACAAAATGTCTTCAAATTCAAATACCTTCCATATTTAATTACAATACCGGTACCTAAGTATTTTAGTAATGATTATACACGAATGTCCGAGTCACTTTTCAATAGGCCTACGCCTACATGCACATTAGGGCCTACCAGTAAATTTAGGCTACGTTAAGTTTAAAACCCATATTTTTTTAAAGTACGAACACAAAGTTATATGATAGCACTGAATTTTTATTTTTTGAAATTTTACCGTAAATTTTCATGAAAATTTTCATGAAATTTCATGAACAAACCAAAATTTTCTGAAAATTGCCAACACTACATACGGTAGGCCTACATCGAATCAAAGCAAAATTGGCTAGATGTAAGCACATCTTTTGAATCTAAATTTGAAATTTATGGCAGGAATTTTGCCATATTTTCAAGCCTGTTCACAGCCTACTTGGGTCGACGGTCGCAAGGAAAAACATTGTACCGTAACTCAACAATTAACACTTTTTAGCACAGGTACTCGTTGGAATCGTCTCGTTTCAAGGAATTCCATGGAACAACATTGTAACTCGAGAAAAATTATAGATCCCCTTCAAAACATGGTTGAAAGTATACTGTAACTTGAATATTTGAACTTTTATTTAGGGAATAACGTTGAATCTCACATACCCTCAAATGCCATTCTAAAGCAGACACAAGTTTTCATTGGAAAACATTGTAAGTCTAGATACAATCATATTGGATGAAAATCATTCTTTACTTTACAAAATACTTTTCAATGGAAAACATTGTAAGTCTAGATACAATTATACTGGATGAAAATAATTTTGTACTTAAAATTGCAAATTGTTATTGCATGCATTTTTTTTATAATAGTAATCACACTGCATTATGATATGTCAAGTTACAATCTTATTAAATGTAAATTGATTCAAATTCACTAGGCCTACCTGAAGTTAGAAGTATGTTGAGATACCTTGAACTTACAGTACCTGGATAATTTTTTGGTAATGTTATATTGGTAATTATTTTAACTACCTATACAATATTTCTATAAAATACCATGATGATCTGTTCGAAAGGAAATCCACTTTTTAAGACAATCCTGGGCGTAAGCGAAGACGCAAAGTGAATGAGTGGGCATCGGTTAAAGCCAAAGCACGACATAATTTGGGCAATGCCCATGTAAAAAAAGGTAAAATGAAAGCTGCTAAAGAAATGGGTCCTGGTAGTGGTGAGAAATGTGGCTGCAAATGTCAGAATAAGATGGATCATGAAATAAGTGTTCGCGCGATTTCCCGGCGCTAATGTGGTAGTTATATTTTTCTCTTAGCTATTGGTATTTCTTGTTTCGTATTCATAAGTTGCACATATTGTTATCACCTGTTTGAATTTCTGCCTATCAGACGTCAGTTCCTGGTTCTCTCGCATTCGACTTTATGCAAGTACTTTGTCAATGCAGTTCGCCTCTAGCCTTCACTCGATGAAGTGCAAAGTTCGTTTTCGTCTCCAATCTCTCGCTCGCACCTCGCAACGCACGTGTCCGTCCTCCGGACATTGCACTCACTGTACGTACTACTCAAGTGCGTGGCCGCCTGCCGCGTCCGTCTTGGAATACAACGACGGGTTTCCGAGCTGCAGTCCTTGGTTCGACTTGCCTTCCAGGCATTCTCTATTTTCCTACTAATCTTCCAAACTCGAGTTTCTTTATCCCTGTTCTCTCTCGCGGTGGGCTTAACATCTCGCCCATCGTACTTACCTCTGCACTGCCTCCTTCAGCCTACGTCAAGATTCGGGGTAAGTTCAGATCAAATATATACAGTCCATTATTCTCGGAGTTGAGCACCTCGGCTCGAACACATGGTCCTCCGAAGCCGGATGCTACGGTGATTTTCCGCATTTTTCGCAAATATTTTCTCATTCAAGGTTAGTCCTTGTTGGTCATCGCACTACACACACGGTGTTGAGTGTTGTAGTTTTCCGCTCTCGTGTTTCTGTTGATTGCGCTATTCAGTGTAATTGTCTCTTACGTTGTTTCCTCTTATTGTTGATACTTGTAATCTCCGTTCATCATGGAAGAGTTGCAAGCTCAGCAGAAAAAGTTAGTTGCTCGACGCGAGTTTATATTCGCGTCCGTTCAGCGAACGTACAATGCGTTCGAAAAAATAAAACCCGATCAAGTTGAGGCATTTAGGCCCCGTTTTGATAATTTGTCTCAATTGGAATCTGAGTTCCGCGAAATCCAAATGTCTATTGCCGAACTCAACACCCAAGTAGTTCTTCCCGCTAAATCGATCGAAATAGACAAAGTTCAAGACAGTTTTGAAACGCATTTTCTTTGCTTGTAAGTTTCGTTATACTACGGTTGATAAATTAAATCAGCGCCCTGTTGTGACTCAACCTGGTCCTCTGTCCGCCTCAGTTCAACCATCTCTTGCATTGCCAGTCATAGATCTTCCCAAGTTCAAAGGAGACATTTGCAAATGGCCCGAATTCTATTCTCTTTTCAAATCTCTGATCGATGATAATAAATCATTAAGTAATGTTCAAAAGTTACACTATTTAACAACTTCATTGTCTGAAACTCCGTTGGCCCTCATCTCAGAGTTTCAAATAACTGAAGAAAATTACCCCCTCGCTCTGAACACTCTCATCTCTCGTTATCAAAACAAGCGATTACTAGGGAGTTTGTATGTCCACAAGATTTAGATTTTGTTCCTCTAAAAACGTCATCCTATGACGGTCTTCAAGCGTTTCTAAAAACACATCGCAACTCTGTCGAATCTCTGAAAGCTCTGAATATTCCCGATTTAGGTGATTTCTTATTGTTATGTTTGGCATTAGCTAATCTCGATGCGTCATTTTAAAAGATGCGTCATCTCGCAAGGCTTTTGACAACACAATTCCCGATTACAAATCGCTAATCGATTTTAAGACCAACTAGAACGATGGAGTTATGTGCTGTCGGGAAAAGTTCTGTTACTACCGTCAAAAGTTCTCTCCCTTCAAAGCGAATCAACACCTTGTTAGTGTCGTCACCTGCCTCGAACAACAGTGTGCAGCGAGTACCCACTAACTCATCTCGTAATCACTCTCATTCAACTGTGTCCGCTTGTCCGGTATGTAAGGCTTCTCATACATTGTACCAGTGCAATGTTTTCCGTGGTTTAACCATAGACCAACGTTATGACACGCTGCGCCAATTAAAACGCTGTTTTAATTGTATGGGTGCGCATCTGCGATCCCAATGCACTTCCACGAAATCATGTTCTGTGTGTCAAAGCTCTAAACATCATTCTATGTTACATTCTGAATCCGCTCCGTCTCTCGCTGACGATACTCCTGTCACCGAGCAAGGTCCTTCAGCGCCCCAGGCTCTGTCATGTCAAGTCCAGGCTTCGAGCCCCACTCATCAAACTGTCATACTAGGCACCGTTCGCGCACTCATTAGTGACGCGCACGGGATCATGCAACCCTTTCGCGCGGTTGTTGACTCCGGGTCACAAATCTCTGCTATCACTAAGTCGTTAGTGCAACGTTTGGGCTTGAAAGTCAATCCAGCCACCGCCCAACTGTCAGGTGTCGGACAAACTAATACTCGAGTGCATGGTATTGTGCAATGCAGTTTAGCTTCTCGGCTCTCTGGGCAACCCTCTATGCATGTCAATGCACACGTTCTCTCAACTATTGCCGGCAATTTGCCTACATCCTCCGTGTCCACTGACGTCATAGAGCGCTATCATGACCTTGACCTCGCTGACGATCGCTTCAATGTACCAGGGCCCATTGATTTCCTCATTGGTGCCGATCTCTACTCAGACATTCTCTGTAAAACCGGACACACGATCGTAGGCAGCAAACCTGCCGCACTCAAAACGGTTTTTGGTTGGGTAATCTTAGGTCCGGTCCACGCTACTCAACCAGCACCTGAGTCATCCTACTCATTTCTCGCTGTGACAAGCTCCCCGTTGGAACATACTCTCCGTCTCTTCTGGGAAACAGAAGAAGTCAGTCGACCTCCCTCTCTGGACCCAATGGATTCGCTCGTTGAAGAGCACTTCATTAAAACTCATTCTCGCGACCCCTCTGGCCGCTACTCGGTCGCTCTACCATTCAAGCCTGATTGCGTCATGCCAGGCTACAATCGTGACGTCGCGCTCAAGACTTTTGTCAGTTTAGAGCGTCGTCTGAAGCGTGATCCTCCACTTCATGACTCATATCATGAGTTCATGAGTGATTACGCTCGTTCACTGCACATGCAGCCTTCCTCTCGACCTGCGGAGTACATAATCCCGCATCATTGTGTACACAAGGTCACAAGCTCTACCACTAAACTGCGAGTGGTATTCAACGCCTCCTCCCCTGATAAAAGTGGAGTCGCTCTCAACCCCGTCCTCTGCTCCACTGTGCCCAAGTTGGAACTCAGTGGAGCATTGTTATTGTCTAGGGTGCTTAAAGACACCCTACCCGCTCTCAAGCCCTTGCACATAGAAACAGTGTTGCTATACACTGACTCCACTATCGTGCTCGCTTGGCTCAGTACCCCCCCGCACCAGCTGAAGACATTCGTCGCCAATCGGGTAGTCGAAATACTCGAGACCACATCTCCCCTGAATTGGGCTCATGTTAGTTCTGAAGAGAACCCTGCCGATTGCGCCTCTCGGGGGCTGCTCCCCCTGGACCTGTTGAACCACCCCATATGGTTCTCTGGTTCCCCCTTCATGCGTTCTCCCCCCTCCACGTGGTCTCGCTCGGTCCCTTCGGTTGAACCCAGCCACGACTTGCCCGAGCTGAAAGCGTCTCCCACGGTGCTGATAACTCATGATCCCGTCATTGATCCTCTGCTTGTCAAACTGCAGAGTTTCTCCTCGCTCTTGAAAGCCAAGCGCGTGTTCGGTCACGTGGTACGCTTTTCCCGCATCTTGCTTGCTCGTCGAAGTAACCTTGCACCCCCCTCTGGTCCTCTGCTCCCGTCCGATCTTGAGGACGCGATGCGCCTGTTCGTGCGCATCACTCAGCAGCAGTACTTCGCTGATGAGCTCAAGCAACTGGCTAAACACTCGTTCGTGACCCCCCGCATCGCCACCCTCAAGCCCTTCATTGACTCCCGTGGGTTTGTCAGGGTGGGCGGCAGGCTTCATTATTCTTCTCTCCCCGAAGAAGCTCGTCATCCCCTCTTGCTTCCCAAGGAAGCGCATTTGTCCGCGCTCTTGTGTGATGCCTTCCATCTCTCCTCCTTGCACTCTGGCCCCCGCACTGTGCAAGCTCTCATTCAGCAGATGTATTGGATTATCTCTCTGCGTGGTTTGTTACGGCAACGCATTCGTCGCTGCTTAACCTGTTTCAAATTCCGCGCCAAGCCTAATCAGCCAATTATGGCCAATCTGCCTGAATCTCGCGTTAAGCCTTCGCGTGCGTTCCTCCACGTGGGCACAGACTACGCTGGCCCATTCTCAGTGAAGACGAGTCCTCGTCGTAATGCCTCCATCGTCAAAGGCTACTTATGTCTCTTCGTCTGCATGGCCACCAAAGCTGTGCACCTTGAGCTGGTCTCTGACCTGTCCACTGAAGCTTTCCTGGCCTGTCTTGATCGGTTTCTCGCCCGGCGTGGACTCCCAGCTCACATTTACTCCGACTGTGGCCGTAACTACGTAGGTGCTGCTCGCTCGCTCCGCGAGATCTACGATTCTCTCACGGCAGCTGAGACCGCCATCGCGGACAAGCTTGCACTACGTAATGTTAGGTGGCATTTCAACCCCCCTTACGCTCCTAATTTCGGAGGACTTTGGGAAGCCGGGGTAAAATCCGCCAAGTTACTCCTGCATCGACTAATTAAGGACTCCGCCCTTAATTTCGAGGAGTACTCCACCCTGTTTTCACGCATCGAAGCCGTGTTGAATAGTCGTCCGCTTTGTGCCACTTCGTTCGACCCCCTGGATGGCCCAGATTACCTCTCTCCCGCACATTTGTTGATCGGCACCTCGCTTCTCGCACCTCCCGAAGTTGCTGTCGTCGAGAATGCCTCTCACCTCTCTCGTTGGCTTCCGTCAAGTCCGTCAACTGCATCAACGCTTTTGGACACGTTGGTCCTCTGAGTATCTGCACACGCAGATGCAGTGTGGGAAGTGGGTGCGCGCGTGCCCGAACCTCAAGGTCGGTGACGTGGTCTTCGTGTTGGAACCCGCCACCACTCCTTTGTCTTGGCCTATTGGCCGGGTGGTACAAGTGTGCCCTGGCAAAGACAACGTCGTCAGAGTGGCGTCCGTTCGGACTCCCAAAGGAGTGTTTACCCGTCCGGTGAACAAGTTGGTGATCCTCCCTCCTTCTTAGTTATTCGTTTTGGCTCGGTCTTATAGTTGTAGTTCTTAGTTATTTCTCTTGGTCCTATCTAAAATATCCATTTTAGGTGGGCGGTTATGTTCGCGCGATTTCCCGGCGCTATTGTGGTAGTTATATTTTTCTCTTAGCTATTGGTATTTCTTGTTTCGTATTCATAAGTTGCACATATTGTTATCACCTGTTTGAATTTCTGCCTATCAGACGTCAGTTCCTGGTTCTCTCGCATTCGACTTTATGCAAGTACTTTGTCAATGCAGTTCGCCTCTAGCCTTCACTCGATGAAGTGCAAAGTTCGTTTTCGTCTCCAATCTCTCGCTCGCACCTCGCAACGCACGTGTCCGTCCTCCGGACATTGCACTCACTGTACGTACTACTCAAGTGCGTGGCCGCCTGCCGCGTCCGTCTTGGAATACAACGACGGGTTTCCGAGCTGCAGTCCTTGGTTCGACTTGCCTTCCAGGCATTCTCTATTTTCCTACTAATCTTCCAAACTCGAGGTTCTTTATCCCTGTTCTCTCTCGCGGTGGGCTTAACATCTCGCCCATCGTACTTACCTCTGCACTGCCTCCTTCAGCCTACGTCAAGATTCGGGGTAAGTTCAGATCAAAATATATACAGTCCATTATTCTCGGAGTTGAGCACCTCGGCTCGATCAATAAGAATTAATATTTTCAGTTCACTTTGGAACATCGGTGACCATACTCGACAATGGGATTTTATTTGCCGTTACGCAAAACGTGTAGACAAAAAACAAGTTACGGTAGCAGTTTCTGCTTCTTCTAGGAGGAAGCACTCAACGCCGTACTCATTCAATAGTCTAACAAACTATGTTCTTGGACACGTTAGGCATAACGTAGATGTGGGTTCAGATGGCAATGACCAAAGTGAAAGAAGCAGGCACTGTTTCACCTGATAAACGTGGAAAACATACGATCAGGCCGAACAAGATAAATGAATCGATAACTAAAAGTATGCGGGAACACATACATTTATTTCCAAGGATTGACTCACACTTACTCGAAGAGTCTTCGCTGTAGGCTACTTAGAAAAGTTGAAAGAAGTTGGCGGCCGTGCAGGAACGCAACGCCAATACCGTGAAATATTCAACAATGAATATAACATTGTTTTTTTTCTTCCCAAAAAGGATCAATGTGATCTATGTTCGTCCTGAATTAAGCAAGTCCAGAAGAGAAGACTAAACTTCAACACAAGTATGATGATCATATTGTAAACAAAGTAACAGCTAGAAAATTCAAGGAAGAAGATTAACAGAAAGCAATGACTGACAACAAATTATGTGTTGCTTGCTTTGACTTGCAAAAGGTGTTAGTTACACCCCAATGTGAGGTTAGTGTGTTTTACTATAAACGAACGTTGTTCACATACAATTTCACTATTTATGACATGGCACAGAAAGAAGGATATTGCTATTGTTGGCGTGAACAAATAGCTAAACGTGGTTCAAAATGAAGTCGGAAGCTCAATCTTGAGATGACTGATCTGGAAATACCTATCAATATTTCCTTTCCTTAATAATTAATATAATTTTATATTCTCCCAAATATATTAAAACAACATTGTGAATAATTGCTAGCAACACTTTATGCAACTAGGGGTGAAACAATGAAACAAGCATATTTTGAACTGTTTTATGGTAGGCCTACATCTTTATCGTTTGCAGAAACATTACATGGAAATATGATGCAAGATAGTTTGAGCAAAATTTCAATATTTTATTTCAAAACTTCCAATGAAAAGTGATAAAATCACTGTAGAATGTAAATAATCCTGCAAAAGAATAAAGCATGCATTTGATTCGTTAATTAATTGCGTTTGATATCCTTTTTGAATTTGTTAAAATCATTGTTGTGTTTTAATGCATTGTTGTAATATTACTATTTCAAATATTTACTTAACTGTAGTTCATTGTTGTGTCTGCATCTATGTAATTAGATTATTTACTTGTACTCCTTTGTAAATCTGTTTTTTAGCTGAATAGGAATAGGATACACGTTAAATAAATAAATAAATAAATAATAAATAAATAAATAAATAAATAAATAAATAAATAAATAAAATGCTGAGCCTATTTTAATGCACAAAAAATATTTGGCTTGTAATAATTATTATTGTATAATATCAAGTTACTATACTTTATTGAGAATTTACTCTGAAACTGTTTCATGGAAAAAGATGGTACGTCTAAGTTACAATATAATATATATGTCATGATTATGAAGAAATACTTTCATTGGAAAATCATTGTAAATCAAGTTACAAAATGTCTGTCAAAACGTTTTTTTATTAATTTTCAAAGAAAAACTATGTAAGTCATAAAACTCCTTTAAGGGTTGGATTTGAAATCGATTTGAGTTGTTAATTAAATTAAGACAGCAAAAATACTACTTCACTGCAAATTTTGGTTCAAAATATTAAATACCTGATTTGTGGTGATGATTTGAACCTTGTGAGTCATTTTCTGCAAAATGTCTGATTTTGAGTTACAGTGTTTTTCCTTGCGACCGTCGTGTTGTAGTTGAGGTATCGAGTTGTAGGGGTGGGTGGTTTAAACGTTTAAACGCGCATGTAGAGTTTAAACGTTTATAGAGTTTTATATAAACGTGTCAACGTGATAGTAATTTTTTTTTTTTTTAATAAACGAAATATTATTTTCTTATCACTTTCGGAGCCTACACAAACACAGGCCAACAAATTAGGCCTAACATTTTCTAAAGGTGCGTAATTTTGGTGGAGGGGTCCCAGACTGTATTAAGGCATCTTGTCTGTTACACAAGGTGGAAGTGCCGGGTCATTAAATGCGAGTGTGTGAATAAAACCGTTGTTTACGATTTTTGTTGTAAAACCTAGACCTCCGCCCACCTAAAAGTTATTATTATTAGTTAAAGAAAACAGGGCTTAGAGCGTTTAAACGTGAAAATTTTAAGGGGTTAAAGGTTTAGGAAATTAAACGCTTTTTCCCATCCCTATTGAGTTGGGTGCCATTTTGAAGAAGGGTTCCTTAAAGAAGATTTGTGCACATAGAAGACATCCAGGGTAAATTTTTAAGGTACTTTTTCGGATGGGACGGGCCAACTGTGGTTTACGGGGAGTGGGAGGGGGGCTACTTTTCCAACGTTGGCCCCACCCATCCGAAAAAGTACCAGTTTTAAATTGCTAAATTATGTTTTAAATTAATTCCGGTAACCATAAACAACACAAATCTTACTGACAGGAGTGCCATATCGAGCGCAATGTAATGACAACAAGGAGGAATGAATAATGTAGCCTAGGCCTAAGGAGGCAGCATGGCGTCATCAAAACCATAGCCACTTTGAACATTAATGGTGGTCGGCGAGAGCCTCGAACCCAAAGCAAGATCGTCGGTAATAAGTTCCGCCCATCCGCGCGAGTGAAGGAGGCATCGCCTAAATGTAAATCCAATATGGCCGACCAAATGCGGCCTAATGTGTGTGTCTTTAAGTCTAATCTGTGTAGCCTAAATTACTATTTAAGCTATTACATTGTACATTTTCAGACCGGTTAGTATCAATAAATCGTTTATTACTATTCCTTTATTTATTTCCAATTTGTACCTAGAGTTGTTTTTCGTTGTTTCTAATGAAAAAAATCAGTGTTAAAAAGTTGACTGACCCCAACCGAAAGAGTACCGGCCTAGGTTGCCTACCCTTCTGATGTCGGGTAGCAACCCTTAATAGTAAGGTGACCATATTTTGAAAGTTATAAACCGGGATAACTGAAGTGTTTGTTATTAAGCGAGCGTTTTCATTTGACTGCCGGAAAAAATAGTCACTAGCTTTGTTATTTGTTTTTATTTTTATTTTATTTTTTTGTTTGTATGTCTCGCCATAACGTTCGAACGGAGGCTCGGATCAAGTTGAAATTTTGACCATCCGCAAGCTTCGTTCTCGATTGAATGCCATTAGTTTTGTGGCAAAATCGTTCAAAAAGTTAAAAAGTTACATTAAAGTTAATCAAAAGTTTTTTTTTCAAACTTAACGGCGACAAAATCTGAGGTGGCCAAATCATTTAGAATGTCCGTCCGGTCACGAATATGTTTATTTTATTTTGATCTGATAAGTAGTATAGATGGAAATTACATTATAACAAAGTAGGCCTACTGTTACCATGGCAACGGAAAGTCGCACGAGGTGCACTATGCACTGCCACCTAGAAGTAATCAAAATACTATCGAAGAAGCAGTGTATTCTTTGTAACCAAAGAGTTAAAATAGTTAGGAAGCCAAGGAAATGATGTCAAGGTCCTCTAGATGGCGGTGGATTTTATCCACAAAGCAAAGGTTTACTCACGGGTTTACCCAAATACCTTGGCAATAACAAATAATATTGGAAACATGGGCCCGTGGACAGCAAACGTCGCAAATTTTAAAAATTTAAAAAAATGTGGCAATGAGGGTCTAGCTATAGCACGTGCTCGCTTATCAACGCGTCCAACTGAGCGTTTCCTAGTACATACTACCAATGTGTAATCTTTGCTCATCAATAGGTCTACATGTAGGTAGGGTCTACATTCCTCCGTAGTACTTTTCTTCCTATCAGACAACAACTTGTAAACCATCAAGTGTGTGTGTGTGTGTGTGTGTGTGTGTGTGTGTGTGTGTGTGTATATATATATATATATGATAAAAACAAGGATCTTGGGTAAAACCGCGTCGAAAATAAGATGAACCAGGGCAGAACCTGGGCGTCCACCGACGTTTCGTCTGTACTACGTTTCTCCATAGGCCTACAGGAGAAAATTGAAAAATCATGAGAATTTTTTAGAAAGATGCATGTTTTATTTTTTAAGTAGATTGCACAGGTAGGACCTAGTTCTAGGCCTTCTGAACAAAGCCCATAAGTGGCATATCAATATCATCCGTAGAGTCGGAATCATGAAAAAGTATACAGAGATTTCATCGTCACTAACAAAAAACAAACTATCATTCACCTGTGGGGTAGCTATGGTACGTGTCTCTCCACCACAGTGCCTGATTATATTGTTAGTTTCAAGGGGCTCATCTTGGGCTGCATTGGAGTTTGAGGTTATGCACAACAAATTAGGCCTAATCTTCCCAGCATTGGCGGCAGATATAGTCGGTTACGTTTAGCACTGATTATGAAGGAGTACGTGCTAATACTTCTCTTTTTTGCCAACCTCAATTGGGATTTAAAATTCAATTTAATAGGAGCGAAATAAAATTGTATAGGGCCTATAGACCAGGGGTGGACAATTACCGGTCGCCCGCTCGCCCGGGCGAGTAAAAATTTCATGCTGGCCCCTAAATCATCAAAAAGTAAAAAATACATTTTTCATTTTTTTTTTTTTTTTTTTTTTTTTTTAAATTTTTTATTTATGGAATGGTTCAGATCTTGTTAATTTTGATCCAACAAAATCTGTGGAACACTGGTACGTATTTTGAAACCAAAGGACAGAGACATGTGCAAGGTCACCGACAGACTACCACTAACTTAGCGACTACCAGTGCATCCTAAAAATAAAAATAATTATTAATAAAACAAGCACCTTGCAGCATATATTGGTGAGTGTTTTTCATTTATTGATGCAACATTGGCTAGCTACTTCCACAAGTTATTATCGATAAAAATTCGCTTTAAATCGCGTTTTAGGCAGCGCACGTTATGCAATACCCAAAAAAATTTCACCTTCGGCGAATTTGCCTCCGGTGGCTGGGGCTTTGCCCCAGACCACAGCTGTACCGCGAAAGTACTGGCCCCTAAGTATTTGTTGCTGGCCCCCAACTTTTTGGTGAATTTGTCCACCCTGCTATAGACTATCCTTATTGTTTTCCATGCATTTGTTATCGTATTTCTATTATTATTTTTGAATTAAAATAATAGCTTTAAACACTTCTCCTTGTTTTCCAACCTCGGAGAATTTCTTGGAGAAAATTCTTGTTCTCAAGAAACTTCTCCGGAGAAATTTCTCGGCTCACATCACTACCCACATTACCCCTAATTGATTTAAAATGTAATTTCTATCTAGATCTTTTTAATGCCCAAGCACAAATGTTATTGGGGTAGGTATGAAAAATTCGTACAAGGGGACTACATGAAAATTTGAAAAAAACATTATAGTGACATATTTTTTTTTTTCCCAAAAAAAGGTTCAGAACTTCAAAAAAGACCAAAAATTTGAACAAAAACTGAGGTTAATTATGGATATTCAGGGCTGGAAAGGTGGGCCAAACGCCAAGAATAGATAACAAATTTTTACTTTTTCACACTCGAGCGCGCCGGCACCTCCCCCAAAAATCATTGAAAAATATAGCCGTGTTTCTCTATTGGTTTGGTTGCTTTATTGAAAACTGTATCAACTTTGGCTGGTGTTTTGGTCTTTTCCCGTGTTCAACACCAAACATCGTCTTTTATTTAAAATTACTTTACTACTTTATGATCAGTTTTTTTTTTCCAGGTATAAGGGATCCTTAAAATGAAAAAGGTTGATTATAACTTTAAATATGTTAACTATGGCTTACTTAAGGGTAAAAACCTTATAATGTTTGAAAACAAGCAATACCACTATTTTGTAGGTTATGTCTGGGTCAAACTCCCCGAAAATTGTCTCAAAACCCCCCCAGTCCCAATTATTTATTAAATGCTTCAAAATTTTTCTTAAAATTTTAAAATCAAATTTTCATGGTTTTTCATGATAATTAAAAATTGGGTATTTTAAATATTTTTAAGATGATCTTATCTCAAGTCATGAATCTTGACACTGCACAGCTGCTTGGAAGCAAATAGGAGGGAAACATAGAATATTAGCAGCATTAACCAGGTGGTATCTATAGAAGGCATATTTGGGGTCAAATTTGAATCTTGTTTGTTTTAAAAGTTGAAGATGTTACAAATGCATAATTCTGCTATTCTGATTTTTTCATCAACTGATAAGCTTAAACCTTCACTGGCTCATACCTCCCCACTCTCCCCTACCCTTACAAGAAAATACGAAACTTTATCTGCAGCTTGACTTAGTAGTAGGTGAGAAATTAATTATTAATTATTATGAGCAGACAGGTGCGGGTTTGTTTTTTATTGAAACAATTTATTTTGTGCATATTTTATGCATCTTTTACAAACTAAATGCCCCACGATTTTTGCAGGTTTCGTAGTAAGAATCATTGCAAAAACGTTTGCACCTGCAAACATTATAGGCCTACTTTGAGGATTTGGTGCCTGTTGTTCCCACGGGAAATGAAAAGTAATTTGACATAATTATATTCAGAATTTGATTTTCTTTTAGCACTTTGTTAAGTTTTTCATCAGCAGATTATATAATTTCTTTATTACTGATTGGCCCCCTCACCTCCCTTTATTGACGATTCTGATCTCACAACACATAAAAATACAAACGCATTATTTTCTTTGTTGAAACTGTAATAAATTGATTATTGTTAATGTTTTTTTATTTGAAACAAATTAATACTATAAATAAAAAACCACGATATAGTAAATACCTACTGGTGCGAGGTCAACGTGGTATGTTTGGCACAAGGAGGGTTTTCATTTTTCATCTGTGCCATACTATGTGTGTATCAAACCTATTACAAAGCAGAACTTATGAGTTATGCTAAGTTGACAATGTTCATTGTTATACGTTCTGTTTGTAATTTGCAAGTAACGCGCAAAGAGAAAATGAAAATAACAGGATGTTAAAAATGTATGAAATTAATAATATAAAAAAAACATATAATGTATAACATGCATAAAAATGTGATCTGTCCTCTACCACCGCGGACCACCTGTAAAAGCTCCGCGGACCACCGGTTGAGAACCACTGTACTAGCACACCCCTAGAGAAAATGAATTATCTTCTTGGAAATGGAAGAACTATTTCAATAATTTGTTATTACTATTTGGATGAGCAAAACGAAGACTTCAATTTCACTGACCCCTCAAAAAATTTAGGCTAGCTCCATTTTTTTTTTGTATTTTTGTCTGTTTGTTTGCTCTCTACCAGGAAAACGGCATATCCGATCTTGATGAAAATTGGAGGGGACCTTCAAAATCTCTGAACTTAGAGGTGTTATTGTATTTGGGTACGATCGAAGAAATATTTCTCATGAATATCGTACTTTTACGACTTTTTTTATGTTTTTAGTGAGATATTTTCGTGACATTTGGTTTGATTCTGATTTCTGACCAAAAGGGTAGGGCTACAACGTTCATATTAATTACATGTAGGCCCTACATTAAGGTAATGGTTATGTATTGCTTTTTGAAAGAAAAAGTTGAAAAAGTTAGCCAGAATCCATAGAATAATGGTTTTAAAATTTGTTTTTTGAGGGGCCTCCGGACATAATAACAATCAACAAGTAACAATAGAAACTTGACAACAATCACCTACAATTGCGTTCAAAAAGCTTTTGCAAAAGTAAAGAGACCTCACGCAAATTAAAAACTTACAAAAAAGCTCATCCATCAACGCGACTAAAAAAAGCGTTTGCGAAGCTTCCTAGTAGTATTTATCAGAGGAATGTATTTTATCACGTAAAACATTATCCTTCCACATGGTACAGTTGACTGAATACCGGAACATTTCCCCTCTAAAATTACAAACCGGTACAAATGACATTTAAACGAGTCTCTCGGGACACCGGTACAAGTGTTCTGAAAACGGTACCTACTGTACTAGTCAAACCAGTACGTCTGGTCACCTCTAACCGGACGCGCGAAACAAATTTCTGTTCGTCTTCATACGCTTTAGAAGATATTCAACACTGATGAGATGCATGTAGGCCTTCATAATTTTAGTTGACATCTTGTTCTTTTACGAAGTGCTTATTTCTTTGTGAGTCGAAGAAATATCAACATCAAGGTAGAAGTTCCGGATGTGCGTCAGAAGGTGCTGCTAACTCAAGTTCCTATAGCAATGAAAACTAAAATGGTGTTTCTAGGCGTCAGCTGTTGAAAAACTATGAAGTTTTGGTACCTACTTTTTCGGTTGGTATAGTGTGAACCAGATAAGGTGGCGGTCGCCGAGGGATCGCAGCACTGTCGTCCACGCACTATGGCCACAGGATCGGCAAAAAGTAAATAAAATAACGGTCTCTAAAACTGCTTTCGGAGAAAAACACGACTATTTTAAAGCCAAGCCTTGCCCAATATATCCTAAAAATTAAGTATTTATGAAGTGTACGAATAAAATCAAGACATTTTGATGCTCCTAAACATTGCATCACATCTGGCGAGGTTGGCATTATAAACAGCTGGAACTTTGGACACAGCATAACCAACAAGGCAAAAAACACTTTCGTAATCGTGATTACTTAAAATCATTATTTTGCTAAAATACTGACTCTGTGGGACGAACTACTTTATTCACAGCTTATAAAATGTTGATTTATGTGATAAAATATCACGATAACATGACCAAATACGGTAGGCCCTACCTAATGCCAGTTGTGTGTAAATTGTCAACGTTGGCGTCCGTGCTCTCGCTTGACCTTGACGGCCGCCCCCTTATCTGAATCACAGTATATGGACCGGTTTTTTAACACTTATTTTTTCAATTAAAACACTGAAGAACAACTACCAGGTACCGGTACCTAAGTAGTTTTGTAACAAAAAGGATTTCGGGTGAGCTCTTATCGATTATATCCTAGAACTAGCGCGGCGCAGGGTTACCAGCGGAAAGTTCGACTAAACTAACGCAAGTAGTTTTGTAAAACGGTCCATACCAACCGAAAAAGTTCCGAAGTTTTACACTCAAATCAATCAGATTGTGATCTGGTTTTAACAGGAACATTCATAGGCCTACAGCCGTAAAAACTATTTTTAACACTTCAAATATCGAAAATGCTTTAACAGCGTCCGGTTGAGGGAGCTTTGTCGCTTCCCGCTAGAAATCCTGAGGTATCACCATGTTAGCAATAGATGGGGGGGTATGTTTAGTTGGCAATGGCTAGTTGACTCTTCAAGTTTCAAAATGGTGTAGCCCTATCATCCTAGGCCTATCATCATAGCTTGAACGAAACGAAAGATACAGGCGTTTTAAGTTGAAAATTATTTCCCGAAGCCCTTAACTGTCCGCTAATCGGGTAGGCCGGCCTACGCCACCCTCTGCCTGAAGCAAAAATCGTGCCATTAAATGGAACCTTCTGAATTGGATTTGGAAGCCCTACTTTTGGGTTTCTAAACCCAAAGACGGACTAGGCCCCTAGGCCTTAGCCTAGCCCTAGCCTAGCCCTGTCCCAAGCAAGGTCCTAGGCCTAGGCCCTAGCCCTATCCATGCTCAAACTTGCATAAATCAACTGATTTACAAGGGCCTAGGCCTAGGCCTTCCCATGTTGGTAACATTTGGCTTTGCTAGGACCTAGACTACCGGTAGGGCCTAGGGGGCTTAAGCCTAGGTAGGCTAAGGTCCGAGGGCCTAGGCTAGGCCAAATCTAACCTAGGCTAACCTAGCCCTACCAAAGTTGGCTTACCTCGGCAGTGTCTTTAATTTTCTCCGTAAGAGTTTTTGTAGACCTACTGGGCAAATTTTCTACTTCACCCACAGTATGTTTTCTTTTCCCAGCTTTCTTTTCACGTGCCATTATTGCAAATAGTAGGCCTAGGCCTAGGTTACACGTTTTTATCAAAACGAAATGTGGACAATGTTTTTTAACACACGTGCATCGTCAACACATAACCTTAAAGCCACAACAACGCTCTTCTTTCTTCTTCATGGTTCTTTACGGCTACCTACTGTGCATGTGGCCAAAAACCTTTCTGGCAACTGGCTATTTGAGAATAGATTTTTAAAAGTTGTTTTTCAAAGCGGATTTAATACTCGTTTTGTCCTTTTGTGGTAGAGACGTGTTTTTTTTATTGAATACTCGCAATATTATAAGAAAAAAGAAAAATGATAAGAGGTGAAAAAGTCATGGCCATTTTGCGAGACGCGCAATCAGACCAATCTGACCAATCAGAGGCCGAGTTTCATGCACACGATTTAAAGAAACATGGATTGATTTACAGCTTATAAAAGCTATTGAAAACTAGGCCAGCGTCTGAAATGCTGCTGATCCATTTTACAAAAATAGGGATGCGTAAAAATGCTTCAAAAGCGTAAAAACATTACCTTATTATGGTGCATAGGTATTCATCATAACATATTGTCAGACCTCGAGTCGCCAATCAACGTTGCAGTGGTGTGGTGTAAACCATAGAGAAATAACGTGTAAACGGTCGACAAGCTAAGTTCACCCCTTCGCTTCGCGGGATCACCGAAGTGTGTAAATGGGCCACATAAGTGTGAAAGAGGGGTGAAATGGCAGCAAGGCCAAAATTTGAAAATTCAAAATTGTAATTACAAGGAAAACGCTTAAGTCCCGCGGGTCTCCCGCCGCGTTGTTGGATGAGCGTAATTGGTGCATTGAGCTGCCATGTGTTATGCGAATTTTCTGTTGTTCTGTGGCAAAATCATTACTTAGTTGAAATTTTTTTTAAATTAAATTAAATTAAATTAAAAATTAACTTAATTTTTTTAATTTTTTTAATATTCGTAATTGTTAAAAAAATCGTAAAATTGCGATTTTCATAATAAATAATTTCTCGATTGCGCTCAAATTTTACACTAATATATTAATTCATAAAATAAAGGTTCTGCGAAAAAATCATTAAAATCGGATAAAGCATGTAGGTGTTATAAGTCGACGAAATTTTTTAAAAATTGAAAAAAATCGTAAAATTGCGATTTTCATGAGAAAAAATTTTCCGATTGCGCTCAAAAACGTGGCAGTTCTAAGTTCAGAGATTTCGAAGGCCTCCATAAAATTTCATCGCAATCGGATTATCGGTTTAGCCGGAATCGTGTGGACAAACAGACAAAAATACAAAAAAAAAGAAAGAAAAAAAAAACATTCCGGATTTTTTTCTCCAGTGTAGTGAAATGGAATCTTCGCTTCGCTCGCTACGCTCGCTACGCTCATCCAAAAATCAATTATCTTACTTAAGATTACAAAATTAAGTTATTCTAGATAAAAGACTCAAATTAATTTTTAAAATGACCACAGCCATTATGTAAATCCTACAGATTATGACCCTTTCACATTTCGGTTTATTCACAAATATACTCACTATAGGATACTTGGTGGGAAAACTTCTGGAAAAGGTAGAGAAAATTAAATTGGAGTGTGGCTACAGCTAGAGCAAGCTTAATATGGGAGGACCATATTAAGGAAGTATCCAGGAAAAGGGTTAAGGTGTCTGAATTTTGTTATGCGAACAGTAAAGGGGCGAGTAAGGAGTTTAACGGCCATGCGTACAAAAACCTAGTGAAACCGGTTGTAGAATACGCAGGGACAATATGGGATCCGTACAGGAAAGGAGAAATTAGTGAAATTGAGGCAGTACAGAAAAAAGCTGCGAGAAGGGTACTCAATAAAAGAAATTGGTGGAAAGAGGAATTGATTAATGGGCAATTAATAAGGTCCTTTTACAGTGTTACGGGTATGATAAGGGAAGTTGGTTGGAAGATGCTTGAGAATAGGAGAAGAATGGACAGACTGGGTAAGGATGGGATGAGATGTATAGTCGTCTAAGAAGGGCTAACAACTTTAGCCAGAGGCATGGAAATATGAGAGAGGTACATGGGCCACAGATGTGGGTAAGAACTCCTTCTTTGCTAGAACGGTGGTGGAGTGGAATAATCTTTCTGAGGGGTTAGTGGGGGAAAATAATTTGATTGGATTAAAAAAATCACTGAAGCTGCTGCCAAAGGTTTATCCTGACTAGGGAAGAGAGAGAATTGGAGATGAGAGTAAGAAGAGGCCTTGCTCGGTAAAGAAGCGATAGAGATGACGAGAGGAACTTGTGCATTGGTCAATGGGCATAAGAGAGCTATAGAGCGAAGGATTATGGAAGTTGAGCGTTATGTAGGAGTGAAAGACGAAGAAGAAAATTGCCACCGAGTAATAGTCAATTATTGCTGAGGATGAAGAATGATACAATTTACACAATCATTCAGCAGGAGGATATTCTTTTAACTAGGAAAACGCTAAAGTCCCGCCGCGTTGATGGATGAGCTTTTTAAAGGTTTTAGTTTGCGTGGGATAACTTTACTTTTGCAAGTGCTTTGTTTTGCTGCCTACGCATTGTAGGTGAATGTTGTCAAGTTTTTTTGTTTCTTGTCAATTGGTATTATTTACCGTAAAAAACTTATGTTAAAAGCTTTATTTCTATGGATTCTGGCTAACTTTTTCAACTTTTTCTTTCAAAAGGTACTACATCACCATAACCTTAATGTCCGTGTATAATATGAACGTTGTAGCCCCACCCGTTTGGTCAGAATTGGCCCAAATGGCACGAAAAAATCGCCCAAAAAATCAAAAAACTTATATTAAAAGCTTTATTTCTATAGATTCATAGATTCTGGCAAACTTTTTCATTTTTTTCTTTCAGAAAGCAATACATCACCATTACCTTAATGTCCATGTGAAATATGAACGTTGTAGCCCCACCCGTTTGGTCAGAATCGGCCAAAATGTGACGAAAATATCGCACTAAAAATCGAAAAAAATCGTAAAAGTACGATATTCATGAGAAATATTTCTTCGATTGTACCCAAAAACGTAGCAAGTCTAAGTTCAGAGATTTCGAAGGTCCTGTCAAATTTTCATCAAGATCGCATATGCCGTTTGCCCGGTAGAGAGCGAACAAACAGACAAAAATACAAACAAAAAAACAAAAAAACAAAAAAACAAAAAAACAAAAAAAAAAACACCCGAGCTAAATTTTTTGGGGGTCAGTGAAATTGAAGTCTTCGCTTCACTCGCTTCGCTCGCTACGCTCATCCAAAAATGCCAAGAGGTGCCCTCAAATTTTTTATAGCTTATAGGGGAAAGAGATGATAAAACATTAAAATTAAATAAAATGCTCAATCAAATATAATCTGCAAGAACATCAAATTAATATATATTTTAGATTGTATACGAGACATATAACAGTCAAATTTTTTTGTAGCAAATGTGTCCATCTTAATGTAAATCTGCTTTGATTTCCCTTTTCACAAAATTCGTACCCGGTTATTAACATATTCGTGACCGGACGGACATTCGAAATGATTTGGCCACCTCAGATTTTGTCGCCGTTTAGTTTGAAAAAAAAACTTTCGATTAACTTTAATGTAACTTTTTAACTTTTTGAACGATTTTGCCACAAAACTAATGGCATTCAATCGAGAACGAAGCTTGCGGATGGTCAAAATTTCAACTCGATCCAAGCCTCCGTTCGAACGTTATGGCGAGACACTCAAACAAACAAACAAAAGAAAAAAAAAACCAGTGACTAATTTTTCCGGCAGAGTCAAATGGAAACGCTCGCTTCGCTCGCTTAACAATCTTGGTGGAGGTGCCGGGTTGTGTCGCGGACCGTAGTTTGCTAGCCTTGATATGTGTTGTGGGACGTCTATCTCAAGACCCTCATAGTATTGCATATTGTGTTAACAATCTTGGTGGAGGTGCCGGGTTGTGTCGCGGACCGTAGTTTGCTAGCCTTGATATGTGTTGTGGGACGTCTATCTCAAGACCCTCATAGTATTGCATATTGTGTTAACAATCTTGGTGGAGGTGCCGGGTTGTGAAGCGGACCGCGGTTTGGTAGCCTTGAATCTATTTCTCTATGTTTTTCATTGGCGATTCATGGTCCTGCGATGAACCCAACAGATTGAATTAATTTTTTATCGTACATACATCATTTACGCTTACTACGGTACTTTTATATATTTGTTATTTAGCATTTGGTAAAGTTGTGTTACTTTTTTTTATCATGACATAAGCGTAAATCACATTAAATGCCAATGGGTTAAAATTTACTAAATGTGGTGCTTTTATTAAGGCAAATTTGTAAGTTTGTGTTTTCTTGTTGGAAACTATGTTCCTTTTGCACATGACACGACTTCGGAGAAGCATCTCTTTAGGTTTTTTCAAGTTTCTTTCAACTTACCTATTATTAATACAATAACCATATAACATAATATTTATTACACATATCAATATTTATTGACAACCGACATTCAGTAGGTCTCAGGTTCAAAATGCCTGACTGATGTTTTTTTTAGAGGATTTCTTCATTTGTTCCTCATCTTACTCGTAATAATATACCTTAATTGTTAAACATGAAGAGGGGCCTGAATTGCACTTTGTGCAGGTTTCACACTTTAAATAATTTTTTAATGAGAAAAATATATACTATAAAAAAGGAATTTATGTAGTAATGTTCTTTAGCACAAGCTGCTATTTTGATAGTTAATACAAAATACGGTATATACATCAAGATTCATATCATTATACAGTGGATGAATTAATGTAAGTTGACAATATATTTTCAACGTATACATAACATATTATCATATGACAATGATTCTTTCGAGTTTCCGAGTTATAGAGTTTTTATTTACCAATGTTTTGGGCAGGTCTACAAGGCATTACCGATAAAATAAGCAGATTCCAAAAGAAAAACAACATAGGAACCATTTTTAAGGCTGAACTCAAGATCTCGTCAATGCTAAGAAATGTGAAAGATGTCATTACTCATGAAGCTCATAGTCATGGAATGAAATTCCATGTGGGTGTGTGAGAAAAACATATATCGGGAGAGCGAACCGTAAGATTTCAGCACGTCTGGACGAGCATAGGACTGCAATAAAAAGGAGAGAAACTACATTAGATCTTTCCCAGCATTCTTTTGATAATGAGCACTGGATAGATTTCGAGGACACAAAGCCTGTTGCCAGAGTGGACCATGAAGTATCCCGTTCTGTTAGGTTTTAGGTATGTCGTTACCTTGTTAATGGGCAGGAAAATCTGCCCGAAACGATGGTAAAATAAAAACTTTATCTCAGAATCTCGAAAGAATTCATTATGTCACATTATATCCTAGAAAACCTACGTATAAACATATATATTTATTTTTACAACCACACTGACACAAGTCACGACATTACAAATACATTTTCACCCACTGGCATCACTTTATAGTTTAATTAAACATAAACGCCCTCATTTAATAATCATTAATCAACGTATATCAACATCATACCAGGTTAATTAATCACAAAACACTCTCATCTCTAATGAAAGTGGTCTAGGCTTTTACATACAAAAAACGTTATATAGCCATTTAGTTTTACATAATGACCCAAAATGACAATACTTCATTTTGACTTACACCTACCATTTTGTTTTTTTATTATATTATTACAACATTTCTTTCTATATTTTTAACAAGTCGCTGATACTTGTATTGTGGCAATCATTGAAACTGCGAACACCTCTAATATAAATAGAATGTTGTCCAAATGCACTATACTTGACCACAAAAATAAGTATGTTGATTCTATATAATTATTATTTTTTATTGTTTAATTAATTACTTATTTACTACAAAGTACTCATTTGCAATGCCACAAAAATATTATGATTAAGAGCATGTTATTACTTTGTACAGTGCGACAGCGACGAATCGCCAGTGCAAACTTTACTTGGTACAGCCTTTATATTATGTTGTTTAAAGGGGCTAAAAACCCCAAAATTTATTTTTTACCACGTGATCTATAGCACAATACTACACTAAAATGACAGTTCAAAAAATTATATCTTGTAACTGTGATTTAACACAATTTTTTTAATTTTTTTGATCCAGAAATTTGCGAAAATTGGTGTTATGGGAAATTTCTTAAATCGGCTTTAACCTGCTTCTTTTTTGGTCCACACAGATACTAGACATAGTACCAATCTAAAATGCCCCTTTATAACATCGTGTCTTGAAACTGTGCCCAAATATACCCTCAAACACGCAAAAATATGCATTCCAAAATCACACCCCATCTTGGTAATCTGCATATTTTGACCGAACTACTTGCCCAAATACAAAAAAAAATATAGAGAATTTACAGGAAAGGCTGTAGAGTACGTCAATAATGGCCAATATTGTTTTGAATCAAAATCCTCCAAGGTCACGGGGCATAAAGATCGTCCCATGTTATTTCTTATGGGAGATTTTTGCCGATGGGACCTAGCTCGAAAAATGTCATGTTTGACAATTTTTTGGAAGGTAATGGTGGACCCAATATTTTTTCTGTTAATTGTTAAATTCATTACTAGTTATCCTGAATAGAATATATTTTTTGAGTTTAGCGGTTAAATACCCCTTTAAGTATGACTGACAGCCTGAACAGATTACTTTAAAAATCACAATGAAAACCAGGATGCAGTTACATTCATCTCAAAAAATTATTATTATTCACAGACAATAAAAAGTAATAGCATGCCATTTTAAAATAATCTGTTTTGTTCTCCACTTTCTAGTCAATCTGTACTCAGTAGCTCACTTATGTCAGAACGTCGCAGGCAATCACTCAGTGCGCGTTCAGTATTCCCTCTTTTTTTATCCATTGTTTCATTGCAGGATATATTTGTCTCATATGATATGCATCCACCACGTGATTTGTTGGTATTGGTTCTCGATTTGATTTTTGTTTTATTATTATTTTTATTATTATCTGCTTCTTGCATTGATCTTTTAATTGCGCGATACATGAATTTTGGCTTTTATTGCAATCATTGAACTCACCCTTTATGTACGGCGGCGTTCTGATATGAGTGACCTTGTGGTACAGCTTGACTAGAAAGTGAAGAACAATACAGATTATTTGAAAATGGTATTCTATCACTTTTTTATTGTTTGTGAATAATCATCCTTTTTTGGGAGGAACGTAATTGCATCCTGGTTTTCATCATTGTGATGTTACATGTAATCTGTTCAAGCTGTCATACTAGTTACAATAATAATGCACTTTCTTTGTACGGAACGAAATACAGCCCGGATGACAGAAAAACTGGGAGGATAGGAATTTTTCAATTACTCAAGCCAAAGTCCTGTGTAATGGGTGAGCAGGGAATTTTAAATATAATACAACACATTTTGAGAATTAGATCTTCCACGGTGGTATACATCGATGCTGGTCCGCAGCGTATAATTCTACGAATACATTTGTTCGAATCCTGCTTAAATCATGATTTTTGTAACCGTCCTTCATCGTCATCTATCATTACTCATTGTCTCGAATATCCTTCGAGCATTAGTAAAGACAGACAACAACAAATCATCCACATTAGAGAATTAGAACTTTTGAACTTCGAAATTGGAACCCATCTGTCAATAACACGGATAAGCTATTGGATATGGGTGTAAGTGTCTTAGTAATAAAGAAGATGACGAGCTGGACACTCGGGTAACAAATTTAGCATAGAATGATGGTACCAGACGGGAGTCAGAAATATCAACAAATGAAACAAGTATGGTGCCGATCTTATCCGATAATTAATTGCCTTTTAATTGCGAGTGTTTATTCTGGAACGCTTTTGGAGCACTTATTTTTACCCATTTAAATAATAGTATGCATATAGATTGTTTGCTCTATACCAGAGTACTTTTAATTCTTTAAATATATTATAAGCGATAAATGTGCAATAATGGAAATAATTGGTAGTACTTCCTCAAAGCTTATGTAAAAGTTTATGTTGTTCGAAAGAGACATGCGCATAAAATCCTTCCAGAGTAATATTTCCAATTGTTTGTGTGAAAATAAGAGGTCCCGAATGTATTTGAAATTCGCAGGATTTGATGATCAAACTATTTATAAATGAACATTTAGCATTGTAAACAAAGTTGTCCTTTCCTTCACCATCTTAAAAATACACATTGCAAATTGTTATTATAGACTAATCTGTTAAGTGTGGGAGATAAATTAATTATTAAATAACGTATTATAGTTTGTTGAGATAAGTGGCGAAGTTGAGTGCCATCTCCTGAAGCAATCAAGCCCCAGGGCTCTTACAAGCTGCAATGATAGCTTGGCTGGTTAATGAGGCTTGGGCACGCAGATAATACGGGGGCCTGAGGGTTCGACCCCCGCCTCCGGCAATCAGCACTGGAGCAGGTAATTGTCTGGGTAGAGTTAGGCAGCACACTCTACATTGTAACTCTGGAGTACAGGATGTTTAATAAAATAAAATGAACCCAGTGAATACTATTGATTACTCAGTTTGTATATAGGGCTAATCGGGAATAGTCGATTAGATCATTATATCGTATTTTTTTAAAAGTTGCATTCACATTTTCAATTTGAGCCTATTTTTATAAACCAGAATTAGTATATTTGGTAACTAACTCGAAAGTTACTCGAAGGTTAGGTCTTGATGGTCAGGTTAAGGTAAGGTAAGGCCCATCCTCAATTAAAACTCTTGATGGTTGTATTATTTGCGTATACTACACTTTGTCAACGACAAAATTGACATAATACATTTTTTTCTTTTCGTTCCACATGTGAAAAATAAATAAGTAGGTCTACTCTAAAATCGTAAATAGATTTCGCTCATTAGTTATCATTTAATTTCTTCATGATTATTTGTGACCGTCATTAAGTAGGTAACGATATAGGCCTCCTATCAATATTTAGTGTAACGTTGGATTCATAAAATTAGCAAACAATAATTTTTTTTTTTTTAAGAGCACACGATGATCTTTTCGCAAGGTTCAATTCAGTGGGAACGAAATTATACTCGTACTCAAATAACTTGTCCGCAATACTTTTAGATTCCGAATTTGACAATTGGCAATTAAGCAATATATTTTTAAAAAATTTTAAATTAAATACAATATATGATCCATATGATTATATTGTTGTCCGATATAAATACTAGGTCGACCATAGGTCGCCTCCACTAATCGACGCACTACATCATAAGCAGGAATTAACCCACACACCCATGGCACACTGATTAATTGTTACTAAATACTAACGCACCCACTCCACGTGTTGGCGTAATATCGCACTCTGGGCACGTCAGTGCTAGGTCGCCGTGGTCTGACTTCCGCCCCAGAGTGTCCACACTCGCACGCACTCCGCGCTCCATTAGCCGAAACCTTCATTAGCCATGTGTCGCGCGTCACTTAGTCTATACGCTCATGCCAAGAGAGACTAGCTCGTCACCTCATTGGCTGAAGCATTTCTGTTGTTTTGGTGTAATCACGTGTATTCTTTGCGTTTTTCAATGCACAAGTTTGGAGTATCCGAAACGTGAGGTTTGTGTGTAATTTATTTATTTATACCTTTATTTTATAAAAATTGGTTACTACATTATTATGTGTAGTATATATCCGTGGATAACTGTATTTATAAGGGCAGTTCATTAACGGCATAAACAAAGACGATTACCTTGTGTGTTTAGCTTTTAATTATACTCTAAATCCATGAGTAAATCAATAGGTTAAATTAAATGTGTACTTTAACAACAATATGCAGCATTATTGGCTTACAAGATGTGCATGTGAGTTGTAGAGTAAAGATAGTTTACTTACTAATGCCCCAGTTGTACAAGTCGTTATGTTATTTTTTTATATTATCTTGACTGTATTATCGGCTGCACAGCATGGTACTTTGATGCATTTGATGTTCTACTTCTCGAGTTAATACACTGTATTTTTTTTTGTAAATTACCGGTAGCCCAAAATGTGGTTTTGAAATGATCTCTTTTATAAACTTCGTTCACTGAAGAATGTTTTGGATTTTTTTTTAAATGTACTAGATTAATAATGAATGCATGTATACTCAACGACGAAAAAACTAACTACCGACGAACACAATACATAAACAGTGTCAGTGTCTGATGCAGTGGCGGATACGTGGGGGGCGGGGATTGTGTTGAAAGGGCGATCCCCCATGCCATGAGACCATGATTTTAACTGCGTAGTCAATATCACCATTATCTATTATACCATTTATTTTGAATCGTGTTTTAGGCCTTAAGAAGCATTATCTATTATACCATTTATTTTGAATCGTGTTTTAGGCCTTAAGAAGTTGCAAAATTTAAAAAAAAATCGCCTACCGTATTTCAACTAGTCCCCGTCCAAGTTTTGAAAGGCTCCCCTTGCCTTTGCCAATGAATGTATTGTTGAAATTCGTCAAGTTGTTTGAGCTGTCACGTCTACAAGAAGTAACTGTACATGCATGCTCATTGCAGCTGGAACTTCGTAGTCGTAGCATGGTACTGTAGCCTGATTGAACAATATCCGTAGACTTTAACAAAGTCTAGACAATTTAATAATCAATGACATCTTGCCTTTAATTTTAAGAAAAGTTAGGATTTTCTTGAAGATGTTTGTTATGACTGTGACACCAACTAACGTTAATGATGACATGATACATTCTCAAGTGGAGATGATGAAACTTGATTTGTAACACCATATTAATTAATTTCACTACTCAGAAGAAAATAGTCTAAACCAATTAGGTATGCCAATGAAGCTTGAGGCAGCTACCGTAAGAAGCAAACCGAAGTTGAGTCCAACTGGTAATGGGCGTCTATCTTCTGTGAACGGTATTGAGACAAACAAAGGTCGGGCGAGTGTCTCACTCTGGGCCTAGACTCAGAGGTGTTTGTCACGGCCGTGCGACACTCGATCCGAGAACACTGAACAATAATTAGTGCCAAATTGTTGCGCGTTTTGAGTGACGAGTGCCAAGTTACGATTGTTCGATTAGAATGTGAGGTGCTAAAGTGAAGCAAGGCGGAGTTATAGTCAGTTACACTTTAAAGAGCTGTACATCGCATCGCAGGAGGCTTTCCACAGTGGTGAGTAGGCTTACAATACTAAATTAACTAGGAAAACGCCAAAGTCGTTGTTGGACGAGTGAGTGAGCCATGTGTTGAGTACCCGGTAAGTGGTAGCATTCTCTACATTCCCCCCTACATAAGGCCTCCATAGCTTATCATATGCTAGAGTGGCGCATTATGGCCTTACAGTTGACGCACCATTATACCAACTAAACTTAAAAACCCTATTATTTATACCAATACAATTATCAAACTTAAATACAAATGTTCCCGGGACTCAACACATAACTCGCTCACTCGTCTAACAACGACTTTGTTGTTTTTTGTCTATAAGGCGCCGTTGTACCCGAAATGTGGGAATGGGATACCTGGGTTCAATCCCCTGGTCGGGTAAGATTACGTTATTTCTGGATTGTATTTAAAAAATTATTAAATATATTCTTAAAATGCATATAGGTAACGCAGTGTAATCTATCATCTGTGACAATACTATTGAAAACAATAGCCAGTACGAAATACATGTAAAGATTGCAAGGTTCACTTAATCTCCGAACGGAATTTGGGATACCTTGAGCGTGCAAGATTCGATACACCTTGGGCACTGCATTTTCACAGCCTGAAAATAACAAACAAAAAATATTTTTTCAAAAACAAAACTTTTGTCGTTGAAATAATTCCTACACATTCGCAGCCAATTTTTCAATTAATTATTTCTTGTAGGTTTAAATCGCAATGGATCTAGCTGATTTTGCTAGCCGTTCTCAGTTAACTCGTACCGGATGTCTGTTTAAAATGTCAACGCAAACTATTCAGCGATCCGGCTGATTTTCGGCGTACACACACAAACAGAATAAGCGCTGATTTTCTTGAATTTTATCCTCAGTCGCTCCGCTCCCTCGTCTAACTAAGAAAACACCAAATGTCGTTGTTTGACGAGCTGTCCATTTTTTTAGTGCGTTAACATATTATTAACATCATAGACTCATTTCCTCATGTCTCAAGGTAGAGACAGAAAAAACACTTGTCTTACGTTTTGAGACGTACTGGTACATTTCTTCTTCTTTTCCTTTCCTCCTTTATTAAACTCTTTCTTTTATTGTATGTTTTAAAAGGGGTATTCACCCGCTGGCCATTATTGACGTACTCAGCAGCATTTTCTGTAAATCCTGTACATTTTGTTTTTTTTAATTTGGGCAAGTGGTTTGGTCAAAATATGCTGATTACCAAGAAGGGGTGTGATTTTGGAATGCATATTTTTGTTTGTTTAAGAGTATATTTGTGCACAGTTTCAAGACAAGATGTTATAAAGGACCATCTTAGATTAGTATGATGCTCTAGTATCTATGTGGAACAAAATAGAAGCAGGTTAACGCCGATTAAAGAAATTTCCCAAAACGCCAATTTTCGCAAATTCTTGGATCAATTTTTTTTTAAATTTATGAAAAATCACAGTTACAAGGTATAATTTTTTAAACGGTCATTTTAGTGTAGAAAACATAATTTTTTGTTGTAATAGCCCCTTTAAGTTATTTTTTTAATTTGATTTGATTTGATTAGCTTTAATTAAGTTAATTTTATTTTGAGCCATTCGTAATAGACAATAATGTTTAACTTTTTGTTTCACATTTTAAATTTGTATATTATTACTATGTAATCGTCGATATTGTATTATGTTTCCTATTGTTGTAATATTATAATTATGATATTCGTCTAAATACATCTTGTCTACACTTATGTAATTTTGTTCTATCTATTGTCCTTCTTTGAAAACGAAATCAGTTTTAATAATGAATATAGAATAAACTAGGAAAACGCTTAAGTTCCGCCGCGTTGTTGGATGAGCGTAATTGGTGCATTGAGCTGCCATGTGTTATGCGGATTTTCTGTTGTTCTGTGAAAAAATTATTACTAAGTTGAAGATTTTTATAAATTATATTAAATAAAAAATAAACTTAATTTAAAAAAAAAATTAATCGTACTAATTTTTTTTAAAAGAAAAAATAAAAAAATTGCGATTTTTATAGGAAATAATTATTCGATTGCGCTCAAATTTCACACGAATATATAAATTCATAAAATTAAGGTTCTGTGAAAAAATTATTACAATAGGATAAAGCATGTAGGTGTTATAAGTAAAAAAATTGTTTTAAAAAAGAAAAAAACCACAAAATTTCTATTTTCATGAAAAATAATTTTTTGATTGCGGTCAAATTTTACACGGATATCTTAATTCATAAAATTAAGGTTCTGTGAAAAATCATTAAAATCGGATAAAGTATGTAGGTGTTATAAGTAAAATAAATTTTCAAAAAATCGAAAAAAATCGTAAAATTGCGATTTTCACGAGAAATATTTTTTTGATTGCGCTCAAAAACGTGGCAGTTCTAAGTATAAAGATTTCGAAGGCCTCCATAAAATTTCATCGCAAATGGAATATCGGTTTAGCCGGAATCGTGCTGACAAACACACAAAAATACAGAAAAAAAGAAAAAAAAGAGAAAAAAAGGGAAAAAAAAACATTCCGATTCTTTTTCTCCAGTGTAGTGAAATAGAATCTTCGTTTCGCTCGCTACGCTCGCTACGCTCATCCAAAAAACTTACGAATAAAGTTAAAACCTGTTTCATGAAGCAGCAAGCCGGATTGATAGAAAACTTATTGGCATGGTTTTCAATGGAGGAATAACATTTTAAGATCTCTCATTATCGCAGCCTTAAAACGTCATTGAATAACCAATAAATCTAGGTGCCCGTTAGGGCGCCGCAGCCAAGCCGCGTTGCGCTACACACTCAAGCACCTTGGTCCTTATACAACAAGCAGAGTTGGGGTGATTTCGAGGTGTCACCCAGCCGTCATGAAACGTGATGTGAACTTACTAGGAAAACGCTTAAGTCCCGCCGCGTTGTTGGATGAGCGTAATTGGTGCATTGAGCTGCCATGTGTTATGCGGATTTTCTGTTGTTCTGTGAAAAAATCATTACTAAGTTGAAGATTTTTTTAAAATTAATTTAAATTAAATAAAAAATTAACATTCATTTTCAATTTTTTTAATTAATCGTAATTCAAAAAAAGAAAAAAAATCGTAAAATTGCGATTTTCATAAGAAATAATTATTCGATGCGCCTCAATTTCACACGAAATATTAATTTATAAAATTAAGGTCTGTGAAAAAATTATTACAATGGGTTTTAAAGCATGTAGGTGTTATAAGTAAAAGGGAATGTTTTAAAAAAGAAAAAAATCCGAAAAATTTCGATTTTCATGAGAAATAATTTTTCGATTGCGCTCAAATTTCAAACGAATATCTTAATTTATAAAATTATGGTTCCGTGAAAAACTCATTAAAATCGAATAAAGCATGTAGGTGTTATAAAGTCGAAGAAATTTTAAAAAAATCGAAAAAAAATCGTAAAATTCCCGATTTTGATGAGAAATAATTTTTTGATTGCCTAAAAAAAGTGGCAGCTCTAAGTTTAGAGATTTCGAAGGTCTCTAGAAAATTTCATTGCAATGGAGTTTCGGTTTAGCCGGATCGTGCTGACAAACACACAATAAAAACATGAAAAAAAGAATAAAAAAAACATTCCGGATTTTTTTCTCCATGTAGTGAAAAAGGAATCTTCGCTTCGCTCGCTACGTTCATCCAAAAAACTATGCCAAAACACAAAAACAGGCCAAATTTGGTTGGTGTACGAACATTCCTTCTTGGTGAAAAAATGGCCTGAAACATGCTCAAAATTTATAGCTACTGCTACTACGGTCTAAATTCGTCAGTTTCAAACGGCCAGCGATTCTGACCAAACGGGTGGGGCTCCAAAGATCATAATTTACATGGTAATAAAGGGTCTTTTGAAAGAAAAATTTGAGTAACCACATAATCTACAGCATAATACTACTTTTTTTTAATCCATAAATTTGCGAAAATTGGTGTTTTGGAAAATTTCTTAAAAGGGCTTTAACCTGTTTCTTTTTAATAATAATAATAATAATAATAATAATAATAATAATAATAATAATAATGTCTTTATTGACAACAGAATTCACAATTCCACAAAGTGCCAATACAATAATACCTGGAAACAAGAAGTTAATTATTACACAAGTGACATAAAGATACATTAATACAATCATACAAAAAACAAGAAAACCCATAATAATCCTGGTCAAATAAGAATTTTTTTGGAAAGGAAAAATTGCGATGTCGCTGAATTTTTTTCAAAGACCTTCCTTATATAATACTTATTACATACTAAAAAATCCCCTACAATCGGACTGGAGCTTCGACCGCCATATGGAAAATGGCGACCAAAAGGTGTTGTTATTGAATATCTCCAAATTGGTTTTGAGAAGACAAAATATCTCAATGGCAAAAATATTCCCCATTTTAATTCCCTACAAAACAGGTGTCTTTCTATAGTTTTTGGTAGGGGCAAAGGTTACGTCACAAAATCGTGGTTTTATATGTTGCTTATTGGAGTACCAGCTTATTTTCCAAATTTTCACGCCCAGCATCAAACAATGACTGGTAAATCCGTTTAAAAAATCGATTTAAATACAAAAGGACTTTTGTACCGGGTTCATGAAAGCTTCCATTAGTAATTTAAAAAATCATTTTTCTGCAAATCGAAGTTTGCATTTTCCCGGAATTTGGGTTTTTTTCCCCTTTTTGGCATTTCCTTAAAAATGCCCTTTTTGAACTGTCCATTTTTAAAGCACTAAATAGCATTGGAGGAAAAATTCTTTCTACGCACATTGAAATGACTCAAAAATGATCCGATTACAACCAAAGTTAAATCCAATATGGCTCTAATTCCTAATACCACAACATCAAAGTGAATTTGTAACAAAAAGAGTGTAAAAACAGCACGAAAACAGTATTCATAATTTGAATATTGGGAAAATTCGCTGTCATATTGGATTTAACTTTAGTTGTAATCGGCTCATTATTATGTCATTTCAATGTGCATAGAAAAGAATTTTCCTCCAATGCTATTTAGTGCTTCAATGGACAGTCAAAAAGGGCATTTTTGAGGAAATGCCAACAATTGCAAAACCCAAATTCCGGGTAAATGCAAAATTCAATTTCGCAGACCTGATTTTTTTAAATACTAATGGAAGCTTTCAGAACCCGGTACAAAAGTCCTTTTGTATTTAATCGATTTCTTGCGGATTTACCGGGCATTGTTGATGCTGGGCGTGAAATTTAAAGAAAAAAGCGGTACTCCAATGAGCAACATATTAACCACGATTTTTGTGACGTAACCTTTGCCCCTCCCAAAAACTATAGAAAACACCTGTTTTGTAGGGAATTGAATGGGGAAAATTTTTTTTTAATTTGAAATATTTTGTCTTTCTCAAACAAATTTGGAGATATTCGATAACAAACACCTTTTGGTCGCCATTTTCCAATATGGCGGCCGAAGCTCCAGTCCGATTGTAAAGGAGTTTTAGTATGTTAATAAGTATTATATAAGGAAGGCCCTCTGAAAAAATTCAGCGACATGGCAATTTTTTTCCTCCAAACGTCAATAACGATCTTATTTGACAGGATTATAAGTAGTAGTAACTACTACGTCAAACTTATCCTAGGCCTATATTAAAAAGCCCTCCACATCCTCGCCTTAAAAATGCTTGATTTCCGAAAAAATGTCTATTTCCCTAGCTGACGTTTTATTTTATTAAATTAAAATTAGTTTGAATCCTATGAAGCGCCGAGTGTTTAAAATGGTTAATCCTATTGTTAGGTAATGTAAAAGTTGGATGATTACTCGTTTGGTCTGGCAGGTACATTAAAGTTTAAAAGGCTTAGTAAAGGAGAATCAAACACATTACACATTTTTTTCCGTATAGTTTACTAGAGCACCGTACCAATCTAAAATGCCCCTTTATACATCGTATCTTTCAAACTGTGCACTCAACACGAAAAATATACATTCCAAAATCAAACCCCATCTTGGTAATCAGCATATTTTGACCGAACCACTTGCCCAAATTACAAAACAAAATATAGAGAATTTACAAAAGAGGCTGTAGAGGACGTCGATCATGGTCAATTTACTTTTTGATCAAAATCCTCCAAGGTCACGGGGCATAAAGATCACACTCATGTTATTTCTTTTTGGAGATTTTTGCGAATGGGACCTAGCCCGAAAAATACTAAGTTTGACAAAAAAAAATCGGATCATGGTGGGCCCATTAATTTTTCTGTTAGTTGCTAAATTCATACTAGTTAGCCTGATTGAAATATATGTTTTGAGTTTAGAGAGTGAATACCCTTTAATAGGCGAATGCCGGGAGTGAAACATATACAGTATACAGCACACCCAAGATAGGTAGCGAACATTTGGTGGAGGTGCCGGGTCAAGGCTATCCCCCTTGACCACCAGGGTAACCAACGACATTCTGGATCATCCTTGTTGAAAAGCAATGTCAAAAATAACAACCCGTGACAACATATTGGTTTGTATCGGGCATGATACAATCACAGACAGACAAGCGGACGGAAAAGTTAAGCATCTATGAGAGAATCGCTCTCTAAAACAGCCTTTAGTGGATGTTCGATCCCTGTGGCTGCAAACCCTATCTTAGTAATGACCAGCGCCTAGCTGAACGTATAGGCACAAATTATTTGTTTGTTTTATTGGATGAGCGAAGCGAAGACTTCAATTTGACTTTGTGTTTTTTTGTTTGCTTTTTTACTTACATTACCCCCAAGAAAAATAGCTCGGGTGGTTTTGTTTTTGTTGTTTTTTTGTCTGTTTGTTCGCTCTCTACCGGGAAAACGGCATATGCCGATCTTGATGAAAATTGGAGGGGGCCTTCGAAAAATCTCCCCGAACTTAGAACTGTATTGTTTTTGGGTATCCCAAGAAAATATTTCTCATAAATATCGTACTTTTACGATTTTTTTTCTATTTTTAGTGCGATATTTTCGTGATATTTGGCAAATGGCTACTCCGATATTGATGAAACTTTATAAGAACGTTTAAAATCACTTAAATCATATATATTATGATTTTAGAGACATTTGAAAAAATATTTCTTATAGAAATCGTACTTTTACAATTTTTTCTCCGGTTTATTTTCGTGATATTTGGGGCGATTTTGACCAAACGGATGAGGCTACAACGTTCATATCTTACATTGACATAAAGATTATGGTGATGTAGTGCCTCTTGAAAGAAAAAGTTGAAAAAATGGTCAAAATTCATAGAAATAAAGTTTTAATATAAGCCTTTTACAGGTTTTATAATGGACAAGTAATAAGTAACTATAGAAAAGGTAAGGAGATTCTACATAAAAACGTAATCATTGGACAGAAATATTCTGAAAAAAGCTCATCCATCAACGCGACTGGAAAAAGCGTTCGCGAAGCGGCCAAGTTAATAATGTCGTACGTTGATCATTTGTCTCCGGTTATCGTTAAAGTTAAAGCCTCATACAGTATAAAGTTTGGCGCCATGCAGCGGACTAGGTCAACATACAGGTGGAGACTGACAATCTGTTTGACGAGTGGTTTGGTCGGTCGTTGTGTCCATGCACTGGTTGAAGCGTATCTATCTTAGTTTAGTGATGCTATCGCCATCTATCTAGATGGAAGTCCTGAGGATAACACACACACACACACATGTTTATAATGGGACTTGAAACAGTTAGTACCCCAGCTCGTTACCCAGGGCCAGGCTACGTGCTTGCTTCAACATGATTATCGGGCATTTAAAAACCTGACACTTGTTTGTGAACCTGACAACTGGTACTCACATTCCAGGCAGGTGAAGGAGTATAAGAGCTAAAGTTTTTGCATGCATGCGAACATGCAAAGATGACACTTCCCCAGGCACAGTCCAGTGTTTCAGATTGGTATAGTGATACGCTTCAGGGGCGGATCCTTGGACATCTGTAGGGGGGGGGGGGGCGATCGAGTTGAGGCCTCCCGCTCAGCCCGGCATTTAATTTTGGTAAAGAAAGCTTTGTCAAAAACGTGCTTAAATGGCTTTAGAGAGGGTATATTTCAATAAGTTATATTAGATTTACCATACAGTTTGGTATGTTATCATGGACGACGAACTGGAGGCGGTGGTGGGTTACGTTGCTCTGCAGATAATTTCTTTAATATGCATTTCTTTAAAACATTTCAAACACACATTGACCTAGTCATGATACGAGATAATATTAATTGGAATCAACACGTTTTGCGATATGGATATTAAAACTATAATTTGAATGAATAAAAAAAAACTGTGAAAGATGGCTGATATGCAACACACTCTCTCAAAACGTCAGTGATACGGCACATATCTGCGTATCATCATCGTATAACTGCACTGTGTCCACATGTGCGGACTATGCCTCTAACTAAGTTGCCTACCACTATATAAACTCCTGTATAACCATCACATTGCCACATTATGATATTGTGTACGTAGCTGTGATTGGTTGGTAAAGCAGATAGGTATATCAGGTTTAAAATGATTACCTAGGTGGGTAGGCCAAATTCAGTTTAGGACACGTCTCGAGTAAAGTGAGTGACGTGGTGCTATTCTCATTTGAAAACTTCGTTTTCTGTTGATTGGTTAAAACTCGTTCTTCACTCTCGTTAATTATAGCTGCGACGAATCCTTGGTTAACTGGAGTTGTTATAACTGGGTCTCCTGCAGGCTACGCGACCTGCGATACAGTTTGTTTCCAAGCATGCTTTGTCGTCATTAACAGCCGTTAGCTCGGAATGGCGGACGGGACTATGGGTATTAATTCCAACAAAAAACACGTTGGTTAATTTATGCAAAGCTTATAATATACGTATTCTCTTTTTTTAGAAAACAAATTAACTGCGAAAATATGTGAAGATATTCGAGCGGGCTGACGTTCAGTCCATTCGGTTTGAAACGGAAATTAGGGCTCACTTATTGTAATGGGATGAGCTAATTGTCGAGGAGGCACTGACATTCAGATGTGACAGATAACAAGAGCAGTCTAGGCGGAGGTGACGGCTATTAGGATGCGGGTGCAAGAAGCAGCAGGAATCAATAACCAAAATCACCTCGTTTAACGTTTGAGATCCGTTAGGCTGTAAAAGATAACACGAGTTTTTTTTATTACTGTTATATGTTTTTTAAGTACTGGGATAAATTATTATTGTATTAAATTTTAATGCAAAAGTTCAATTTTTTATTAATTATCTTCGTTTTTCATTAAGATTTCCTGTCCGCGCACAAAACAAGTTTATGTAAATGTTTTTTTTTCATATTTAGCACGCTTTTATTCAACTTCATGATACAAAAAATACATTATATAGAAAATCAAACATTGATTTACATATTATGAAGGTGAATGCCCACATGAGCAAGGCTTGTGTGTGGGCGCATAATATTTTGTGGTAATTCAGGTTTAGATGGCAGATGACGCTGAATCTTAGTAGGTATACCTAATTAATATGAAGTATTCAATGAAAGTATATAAATGTATGTGTAGCATATAAAATATATAAATGGTAACACTATAGTAGGTATAATGTAGGATACTTATACTTATGAAATGGATTCTTAGTGTTATATTTTTACAATATTATTAACAACTTATTTGTATATATTTATATATTTTATACATATTTTTATTGTTATATTTATTTTTTGACAATTATAAAAAGTGATTTACAAAATTTGAGGACAATACAATTAATATATGAAAACACGAGTCACGAGAAGAAAATTGTAGCCATAAAATGCATGTAAATACTAAATAGTTAGTTGGGTAACCTTTAATGTGGGTGCAAACAATTTCATTTAATTTAAAAAAATGTGTTTAGAAATACATATTTTATTGTGTTTTTTTATTGACGTCTAGTGGGTATGCGGGTAGAGGATTATTGTATTGGTTCGTTCAAGATATAAATTACTAATTCCCTGCGTTCGTCCTTAATCAATCTTCAATCAGAATTGCTTGGTGGTGGACATCGATCCTTTCAACTCTTCAGTATGAGTCTTGCGCGTGAGCTGAGCTACTTCTATCGGTATGACGTGAACAGATCATCTGGTTACTCTTGGTTCGAGTCCTAGTCGTGGCAACTCCGCTGTCACGTCGTTAAGTGACAACACCTAATAACATATCAAATTCAATTAATTCCATAAATCAAAGTCTAAATGAAGCTGTGTGAATGTTTGAATCAATTCTAACTAGAAACGTGAGTAAATATGTACATCAACGTGCGCAGCGCTTGGCCAAGTTTAATTATAGGGTTTCAGTTGCCAAACAGGAGAATGCGGAATGTAAAGCACTAAAATGGTTCTGACGATCGCTTACTTATGCGAGTGTTTCAGATTAGTGCTTTAATTGGATCGACGACGAGAGGGCTAAAGCTAATAGGTTCGAATGATCGCCTCGCCACTCACTAGGCCATTAATGGCCTGCGAGTTACGATCGATGTATACAGAGATCGACCGGCAGCCCAGTCTGTTCTCATCTCTGCTAGTCATCGTCTTGAGGCGTGGCTTTCAATTGTTCTAGCAAGACGCAGAGTTGATTGATTGCTTATAACAAAGTCTCGTTTGACATGGTTTAACCTGCACCTGGTATATGAGAAGTATCTGTCCACACAAGTTGTAACTAAGTTGATATCGGTTGTGAATACATGAAAACATGCTTCTACCTACATGTCAATCGTATCTTGTGATTTATAGTCTTGCATCTTCCATGTGCAGTATGGCTCCTAACTGTATCGAGATACATTTATCTCAGTTATGCGGTAAGGATTACAATCGACTGTTAAAGGTACTAACAGTATGGTATCTCTATGGTTAAAACCGTTTACGTACAGTTTACTTCTCGGTATATTACTATATAACTACCGTTGTTTGCAGTTACTATAATAAAATAAATTCATAACCTATAAGTAAACATATAAATAATCATTGGATGTTCGTATCTCGTATTACTTAATATTGACAGTTGTAAGTTTTGGGATGAAATTCTCCTCTGCAGCCATTCAGCATCTGTTTTATTTGTTTTTATTTGCTATAACTTAACAATAATTTTTTTCAAAAGTGTTCAAATAGGGGACAAATTTGTTGGTTTCCATGAATCCTGCGCAATGTTTCGGGCAAGTGCAAGTTGCCGGAAATGCAAACAGGATTGCAAATAGCTTAATTGTTAATATCTATCATCGTGAAGTGTAAGTGAGCAACGACCGCTTCTATCAATCTCCGATTGGGAGTGAAAGTGAAACATCACTAGGATAAACATCAGTATTATATATTAGATCGACCAGCAGTGGTTGAACTCATTTACTAATCCAGAAAAAAAAAACACACTAGCATAGACATAATAGGATGAAGAAATAGATAGCATTAAGTCTGTTCATTCGCGGGACTAGTGTTAACATTCAAAAAGCCAGTGTCATCACTTTTCACTGGCTTTTGCAATAACTGCAATGCAATTTATTTCAACCCTTCTTCATTGTAGCTGTAGGTCAGTTTATGTGATGTGCAATGACAATAAGGCTGAGGGCTCTATGGCAGAGGTCAATATTTCGGGCAGGAAATTTTTGCTCCTAAGAATTACGCTAAAAACAACAGTCAGTGATTTTATCGATGGCAAGTTCAATCAATTTACTTGGTGTTCTTACTTTTGCTTTTGTTTTATTCTATAGAAGTTGTTTCAAAGCGTCTGCAAAAAACCTTCTTGAGCTAAATTAAATGGTCGTGTAATACGGCCACATATATCGACGACGACAATGTCGCTAAGAACATGCTACATCATCGTGAACACGAGCGACATCTATTATGTCCAGCAGTACATATAGACTACAATATATCGACGACGACAATGTCGCTAAGAACATGCTACATCATCGTGAACACGGGCGACATCTATTATGTCCAGCAGCACACATTGTGTAGTCTGCCTCACTCACAGCCAGGGGCTAAGAGGCCAATCACCGAGTCGCGCGTCTAGCTATGCGGAACAACTTTTACTAGGTTAGTCAGGTTAGTCATGTTTTTTACACCTGTTATTAAAAGGCAGTAATCTGATCTGATGTTCTGTCGTTCAACTACCAGTGTTTTGTGTTTGTGTCAATAAGCCGGGCGGGCACACTTGCACTTTACACAGGGACCCTTGGATAGGCGTGCGCAGCTAGGGGGGGGGGGGGGGCAGGGAGGCTTTGGCCACCACCCCCTATTAAGCCTAGCGTTCACTTTTAGATGAGTATTTTTAATTGAATTGGGTATGAATGAGAATTTTAAAGTCGAGCCGAGCCGAGTATTAAAAGCTTGATTTTCGAAGGTTCACCGTGTTATTAATAAAATTCAAAATATTGGTAGATTCGACTATCTCGTCTTAGACGTACACAACTTATTTTATTTTATTTATTTATTTAACTTCTATCCCTGGGGGGGGGGAGGGGGTTATACTAGTATCTATAGTCTATCCTATTCAACTGTTATAAAACTGATTTACAAGGGAGGACAACTAAATAAATCAAATTACATAGATGCAGACACAACAATGAACTACAGTTAAGTAAATATTTGAAATATTAACCACTGCTTCCTAGATGTTGCTCATGGCTGAACGAGGAGCCACGAGCAACATCTAGGAGGCAGTGATATTAACAATGCATTAATTATACCAGCACTCGCCCCTGCACGCTTAAACACTGGACTCCGCGGCGAATGTTTGAATCCATACGACACGAGCATTAGCAAGCCTTCTCAAGGGCTTCACTGAAGCACGCCTCTTTTTGTAATGTTATTAAAAAAACTAAACACGTTGCATATCCTATGAATACGATAAAAATTCACTAAAAATATTTATTAAAAATTAAAAATTAATATCCTATGTTTCCTCCTGTTTTTCCTATGTAGTTTCATATCCTATGAATACGACAAAAATTCACTAAAAATATTTATTAAAAATTAAAAATTAATATCCTATGTTTCCTGTGTTGTTTCCTATGTAGTTTCATATCCTATGAATACGACAAAAATTCACTAAAAATATTTATTAAAAATTAAAAATTAATATCCTATGTTTCCTGTGTTGTTTCCTATGTAGTTTCATATCCTATGAATACGACAAAAATTCACTAAAAATATTTATTAAAAATTAAAAATTAATAAAAATATCTACCCTACTAGTTTTCCGAATCCTTTGCCTATCGTTTTCTCTTATCATCTCACTTTTAAATATGTTTTATTGATGAGCGTAGAGCAAACGAAGCAAAGATTCCGTTCCACTACACTGGAAGAAAAAAAAAAACAGAATGTTTTCCTTCCTTTTTTTCTTTTTTTTTCTTTCTGTTTGTATTTTTGTGTGTTTTTAAAACATTTATTCGATTTAAAACACCAACATGCTTTATCCGATTGTAATGATTTTTTCACAGAACAACAGAAAATCTGCATAACACATGGCAGCTCAATGCATCAATTACGCTCACCCAACAACGCGCCTTGTTTCCAACTTTTGCAGGCCTAGTAATTTATCTCTAAATAAATATTTCAATTTGCATACTTTAAACTGTTTTAGAAGTTTATTTATTATGTATCATAACTAGCAACAGCAACATCTACGGTGCCTATTGATATTACAGTCTTACCAGAGACACGTTATGACCATTCGTGCACATAATCCTCAAATCAATCAATCAAATCAAAGGAAATCCTCCTTTGTAAATCAGTTTTTGTAACTGAATAGGATAGACGTTAAATAAATAAATAAATAAATAAATAAATAAATAAAATAAAAAAATAAAAAGCGTTTGCGAAGTAGTAATTAACAAGTAGGCCTAACTATAGAAACTTGACAACAATCACCTACAATGCGTTCAAAAAGCAAGTCTTCGGTTTTCAAGATATTTTTGGATGAGCGTAGCGAGCGACGCGAAGATTTCATTCTACAACACTGGAGAAAAAAATCCGGAATGTTTTTTTTTTTCTTTTTCTTTTCTTGTTTTTTTCTGTTTGTATTTTTGTGTGTTTGTTAACACGATTCCGGCTAAACCGATACTCCAATTGCGACGATATTTTCTGGAGGGCTTCAAAATCTCTGAACTTAGAATTGCACGTTTTTGAGCGCAATCGAAAAATTATTTCTCATGAAAATCGCAATTTTACGATTTTTTTCGTTTAAATAACAATTCTTTGACTTATAACACTTACATGCTTTATCCGATTATAATGATTTTTTAAGAGAACCTTAATTTTATGAAATAATATATTCCTGTGAAATTTGAGCGCAATCGAAAAATTATTTCTCGTAAAAATCTAAAATTTACGCTTTTTTTCGTTCTTTTTTTTAAACTTTCTTCGACTTATAACACTACATGCTTTATTCAATATTAATGTAGTGTGCAATGAAATGTGCGCCCCTGATCCTCACGTCGTCGTCGTAAAAATTAAAACAATATTACCAAGTGTGCCTCGCAGGCCATAGCAATAGAAAAACGAAATCAATTTAAATACCATCTGCATAACAGGGCAGCTCAATGCATCAATTACGCTCATCCAACAATGCGCTTGAAAAAGCGTTTGCGAAGCTTCCTAGTTTCGGGTCTTTTCGTAAATAGCTATTGAATTCGATCCGGTTAAACTGCTCGAAGCGGTTTTATTTGTACTCGATCAGAAAGAGATTTTGTTTTAAAAATATTAAAATTGTTGATCTTCATTAATTACTTAAAATATTATAATGGAAATTAAATGATCACTGTTTCATATACGCAAAGTAAACCCATGCGAAATGTTGGATAATAAAAAACCATTATTAATTTGATCAGAAAAGCTATAACTGTGATTCAAAATAATGGGTGGATGTGCAACATACACACTTTGTCGTTCTTGGTGAAAATACGCACATTCAAATCTTCGTAATTCGGAGCATTGAACATAACAGGATAAAATCAATGCTGAAATTCAAACCAAGTACCTAGTTTTCGTTCTATAGTAACGGCTAGGAGACAATTTGAAAATAACGGTGCTCAGTTCAGTCTTCGTCAAGGAAAAAATCGTTTTTATTTTCGGTTTGAACTGGTTTGTATTTAATAGTCAGGGCTCGAATTATATTTAAAAAAAATTGCCTCCTGCGCTCTAGGCGAACGTTCTTGCGCATTACTAGTGCGAAATTTAAAATACAAGCCAAACTAATTATTAGTATATTATGTTAATAAAACTTATTTCAAATTTCACACACTAACAATATCTAGTGGGCATACAAAGTAGTTTCATGTTATTTTGCTTCAGTGATGCGTTTATCGGTCGACCTGTTAATATGCAAATTAGCAAAATCTCATGGAGTCTTAAATACAATCTCCTGATGTGACACTTAAAGGGGCTATTACCTCCAAAATTTATTTTTTACTATCATAATCTACAGCATAATTTTACACGCAAATTACCGTTTAAAAAATTATATCTTGTAACTGTGATTTTACACGAATTTTTTAATTTTTGATCCAGATATTTGCGAAAATTGGCGTTTTGGTAAATTTCTTAAATCGGCTTTAAACTGCTTCTTTTTTGTACCACATAGATCTAGAGCATCGTACATTCTAAAATGGTCCTTTATAACTTCGTGTCTTGAAACTGTGCACAAATATACACTCAAACAAGCAAAAATATGCATTCCAAAACCACACCCCCTTCTTGGTAATCAGCATATTTTGAACGAACCACTTGCCCAAATTACAAAACAAAATATAGAGGATTTACAGAAAAGGCTGTAGAGTAGGGCCTACTTTAATTCTGGCCAATATTTTTTTAGATCAAAAAAAGGTCATAAAGGTCATCTTCATGTTATTTCTTATAGGAGATTTTTGATGATAGGACCTAGCTCGAAAAATACTAAGTTTGTAATTTTTTCGAGTCAGGGTGGACCCAATGTTTTTTCTGTTAATTTCTAAAATCATAGCTAGTTAGCCTGAATGAAATATATTTTTGAGTTTAGCGGGTGAATACCCCTCTAAACAAAGGTAGTTTTAAAAAATGTTCATTATTATGGATTTGTAGTGTCAAAAATAGTACATGTTGTTTCTTCTCTCCGACTAATGAAGAAAAATTTTGAAACTTTTCGGTATGGATATTTTCTATGTTGTGTTCAGTATTAAGTATAAGAGATGGTATAGGAAGGCAATAGGCCTATAAGTAAATTACATCAATACGACATATGAAATATGAAATAGAAAATATATCTCAATTCTGATGCATATATTTATTCCGTTCAAATAAATATATTCTTTTGTATTGAAAGAAATGTAGGCTTATATTTGAAATTAAAATTGCGATATTTGAGAGCGAAGCTCCCCTACTTTTCATTCCGTCCGCCCGTCCGTCCATCCGTTTGTGCGTGCGTGCGTGCGTGCGTGCGTGTCACGTTGCATGATACACCAAACATGATCTACGATTGACGCATTTTTTATCAAACTTTTTTATTCTCTTCGACACCTTCAATAAACGATTGAAATAATTATTAATCTCACTGAAACACCACCATCTACGTTGAATGGTGTGTTAGGTGGAACTGAAGTTTACAATTATTTTGTAGAGGTAATATTTTACCGTGTGCCCGATCAGATTTTTAACAATGTTATGATGTTCTAATAATGCCATACTTCAACCATTCTCTACACTATACTTAGTTGCATATTGAACCAAACTGACAAACAAAGTTGATTCAACAGCTTTGCTTTCAATGTTGGGTATAGCTGTGCCCATGCTTTGTGAAGTTTATGGGGAAACAGTTACAGCTCCTCAATTGAACATGTTGAATGGTGATAAGTAACAGATGACTAAAGACATTACATTACAGCGTGTACGCAAACTGAAAAGAATGTAATGCAAAGCTTATTGCTATGCAACTCTCGTGCAGATTATTTGGCTGGGTTTGCATTCCGATCCGCGTAGCCAGTGCAGGCAGATGTTTAACTCCAAGAACGTGTGGTTATGTCTTTCAATCTCACTCGCTGAATCAAAGCGATTCTAATTAATCTAACTCCAGACATAATATTATATGTATATACCACAAACGCTTTTTCAGGCGCGTTGTTGGATGAGCGTAATTGTTTAAAAACGAAAAAAGCGTAAAATTGCGATTTTCTAAGAAATACTTATTCGATTACGCTCAAATTTCCCACGAATATATGAATTCATAAAATGAAGGTTCTGTGAAAAAATTATTACAATCGGATAAAGCATGTAGGTGTTATAAGTAAATTTAAAAAAAAATCGTAAAATTGCAATTATCACGAGAAATAATTTTTTGATTGCGCTCAAATTTCACACGAATATATTAAATTCTAAAATTAAGGTTCTGTAAAAAAATCATTACAATCGGATAAAGCATGTAGGTGTTATAAGTCACAGAAATGTTTTAAAAAACGAAAAAAAAGTAAAATTGTGATTTTCAAGATAAATAATTTTTCGATTGCGCTCAAAAACGTGGAAGTTCTAAGTTCAGAGATTTCGAAGGCCTCCAGAAAATTTCATCGCAATGAAGTATCGGTTTAGCCGATATGCCGATATGGATCAAGATACAATCGAGATCGATGGATGAATAATGTAAAAGTGGCAATGATGAACTAATTTGACTTGATGCACTAAGGCTAGCCTATACGAGACGATGAGTGGTGATAGATAAGGATGAAGTATGAATAGAAGAGAGGAGGGAAAACCCGGTACCGGCACGTAGCCTACTCCTTTCGAAAAGTACCAAGGGGACCAATGGCTTTACGTCCAATCCGGAAGAGCGGTGTGACTTGGACAGTCATATAGGTTCCTTGAGGAGATCGAAGTCGTTACACTAGCTCTCGAAACCTCCGTGTGCTCTAACCAGAGGTATACGTGTGTCTAAGGGCCAATGATGTTTAACATCTATAGTATTAGGCTAGATCCCCATTCATTGGTCCACTGGCGTGACATAAGAAGCCATCTTGAATAGGTCAGTTTGTATGTTAAATATAGGTTGTAGCGATTTGTAGCCCAAAATATTTCAAGATGGCTGTCAGGTTGACAGGTGAACATATTAGCCCTTAACACCAAATGATTACTAAATTCCCGTATGCAATAACTTCTTATTGTTTCTGTTTGTGCATTCCCATGCTGCACAAGCTAAAACCATACAAAACAATCCAGAAAAATACTAAATCACATTTAAAACATAATGTAAAGCATAAATTGAAACGCCAAATCGCCATCTTGAATATTAGGTCAGATTGACGATTCAATTTGCTACGCTCGCGCCTGTACGGACGTATTTGAGATTGGGGATCTAGCCTCCTACTATAGATGTTAAAAATATCATTGCTCAGGGAAGAGCGTTCATCCACTCTACCCCTGACCACGCCCGCAGGTTTCTTAACTTCGGTGCTCGAGTGGGAACCGGCTAAGCGACCTCGTCTAAACCGCTGGCTTAATGGAATTTATTGAAAGATTATTGAAAGTTTGAAACCAGTCCAAGGGTGGAGGGTACCTATATCGAATGAGCGTAGCAAGCGAAACGAAAACATTTAACTACCGTACCCGTAGAACGAAACTTCTGTGTGTGCGTTTGTTCGCGCGACTCTGGCTAAACGGTTACTACGATCGTGACGAAAGTTTCAGAGTACCTTAGACTCTCTAATTTTCAATTACTTCGATGGAATATCGAAATAAATTCCCAAAAAAATTCACGATCACAGTTTACGATTATATCAAACTTTATTTTCTCTCAATTCTACTCTAATTTCTATTAAATTTCGAAGGAACCTTTCAAATCTCTACCCAGACATGTAGCGTTTTGAGTAAAATTTATTAATATAAAACTTCTCAAATCTCAAAGAAATCGCACTTTCAGGAATGGTTTTTAAGCGTAGCACAATTCGAGAGGGTTAGCTTTGGTTACGGGGGGGGGGGGGGGGGGGTGTTTTTGTTTGGTATCTCAATATCAATTAACTAACACACTCGGCACTTTTTATTTTTGCAAAACGAAACGAAATTAAAATGGTGGGAACGTATTAACACGATCGACTATAAAAACGTTCGCAAAGCGGTCTCGTTGCAGGCCACATAATATCTTGTTTTAAGTTCGGTCGGCGAGCAGCAGAATCCAGTACGATACACATTGCTGTAGAAATACCAGAATGGAACGTAATTTCGGAACAGGCCAACTTTCATTTTCCCGCCGGAATCTTGATGCACCTGGCCGGGCGTAACGGATGCCGCTCGGAAGCCATACCGGGCTCGCTCGGTTTAGAGTAAAAGTGAAAGGACCAATTCGTTAGTCTTCAATGAAGTGTGTGATCCTCCCGTAAAACTCCTAATAAAGTGTTGGTGATGCTTGTTGCTTTCGTTATAATGCGAATATCTCAAGCCTGCATATGTGTTGGTCTACATGGTGACTGCATTATGGCTTTTGCTGGCAACTGGCAAATCACGCTTCTTATTCATAATGACTTTTGTTTTCTATTTCGTGATATAAGGGAATAAAGGTTTCATAGATACATGGTATTCATGCCTCACGAGAAAAAAAACGACAGCTTTTGCTCAAGCGTAAAGCGCGAGACACTGGTTCGGGAGGTCCCGGACTCAAATCCCGCCACCGGCAATATCGACGGAAAGCTTTTCCCGAGCTTTTCTTCAATCGCTAATGGGAATGTAATGAATAGAGTCCTCTTAATCAGCATTCCATTCACATTTGTCTAAATTCCAAAATACTTAGTTAGGGACACGTATAGAACTCTGGAGATATTTTTACTGTAAAACCTGCATATGACCTCCGATTGATATGTGTTTTTATTTTGACGTTGTCCTCTGCCAAGGATCACAACGAATGTTTTTGTTGATTTGGGGTAATCATAGCATTAATAGAGCCGATAAGCTGAAGCTACAAACATTATCAACATCACCATCCAAAGGGGGAAAAACTACAAACTCGGCGCCTACACCAAAATAATTTTCAAATTACAAACGTTTGTCTACTATTTTTTCATGTGTTAGGATATGGAGAAACCTATATTCACATTTTCATTGCTCCATATAATATGTAACTTTGTCAAAATAGTTAATCTTCCAATAATTATTATTAAAATACTTCAGGCCGCTTCGCGAACGCTATTTACAGTAGCGTATGCGAGACTCAGGTGCATTGCGGCATCTGTCCCTATGTGTTTCAATTTCGTTTCGTCAATTGCAATACGATAATGTTTTAAAGAAGTGTAATTTTTTTGAAATCTCTATAGATATACCAATGAACAAAAGGCTGTGAAGAAATTTCAAATTTGTTTTTGTTACGTTATAGCAACGAGATCGTACGACTCTTACAATACCATACGTAAGAAATTGAAAAGCAAATTTTTATGAGAAATATTACTTCGATGTATTTCAAGTGTTCTACGTGATTTCGAAAGGCTAGAGATGAAGGAGGTTTCCTGAAGATTGGAGTAGTAGTCATGTAGCTCGTAAAGAGGGTCATACAACAGCTGTACCTTAAAAAATCGTGGTATAGTACAAATGTTATGAGAACTCGTTCCCCACTGCATTCAATCACGTGACAGATCTAAGTCAGAGATTATAGTGCGGTTCCTAAGCCAACAATATTGCAAATAGTGATACTAGCATGAATATTTGCATACTTACTTATTTCACTATAGGGAATTCAAAAATTGATGGCTCCACGATGGAGTCTTATTATTTAACTATTAATTAATTAATTAAAATTAATTAGTTAATTTTATGATACGAATTTCAAAGTGTCAATAAATTAGTCATGTTTGGTATCAATCAAAAGCATTTTTCACCTATATAAAGAAAAAAAATACATTGAAAAAATATATTGTAATATACATATGATATAGTGAAATATGTTGATTTTGCTGATTTTTTAGTTTTTGAATCAAAAGATCAACGTTAAAGTAAAATTTCTTCAAACCAATGATATCACAGTGTTCACAAATGAGTTGGTAACTATAAATAATATATCATTTTTCAATTTTCAAAAATAGTAATTACAATATATTTAATACAAATTACAATATGGCGTAAAGATGTCTAACTATGGTACAAAAGATGATACCAACTTAAAAATTTAGCAATCTTAAAGCTTTTGTTATGAGAAATTCGAAAATAATTGGCTCCACGCCGAGTATTTAGTATTTAAATATTAATTGATTAATCAACATAATATATTAGTTAATTTAGTCCAAAAATTTCAAAGTGGAGATAAATTTCTAGTGTTTGGTATCAATTGAAAGCATTTTACACCAACACTAAGAAAAAAAATACGTTGAACAAATATATTGAAATATATGTATGTTTTAGTTAAATATGTTGATTTTGTGATTTTTTAGTTTTTGAACCAAAAGATCAAATTTAAAGTAACATTTCTTCTAACCAATGATAACGCAGTGTTCACAAATAAACTGGTAACCATAATTTATATATATTTTTTAATTTTCAATAATAGTAATTACAATATAAATTACACAAATTAACAAATTTTCTTAAATTGAAAAGATACAGAAACATGTTGTGTGACGTATCAAAATGCATTTGTATCAAGCTCAAAGATTTTGTAGTAAGAATTTTGAAAATCACTGGGTTCAGGCTGAGTTTTGAGTATTCAACTGTGAATTAATTAATTAAATTAATTCCTTAATTGTGCCCAAAAATTTCTTAGTGAAGATAAATTTGTCATGTATGGTATCAAATGAAAGCATTTGTCACCAAAACTAAGAAAAAAAATACACTAAAAAAAATATTGAAACTAAATATGTTATAGTTAAATATTTTGATTTTGCGGATTTTTAAGTTTTGGAACCAATGAGATCAACGTAAAAGTAAAATGTATTTCATATTTTTTTTCTTAATGCTGGTGACAAATTCTTTTATTTGATACTTAATATGACAAATTTATCTTCATTTTGAAATTTTTAGACACATATTAAGTAATTAATTTAAAATTCATAGTTTATACTCAAAACTCAGCCTGGAGCCAGTAATTTTCGAAATTATTATTACAAAATCTTTAAGATTGATAAAGATTTTGTAATAAGTCAAATGATGCATTTTGCTACGTCACACAACATGTTTCTGTAACTTTTCATTTTAAGAAAATTTGTTAATTTGTGTAATTTATATTGTAATTACTATTATTGAAAATTAAAAAAGATATATAAATTATATAGTTACCAGTTTATTTGTGAACACTGCGTTATCATTGGTTAGAAGAAATTTTGAACCAAAAAATCACAAAATCAACATATTTAACTATAACATACATATATTCAAATATATTTTTTCAACGTATTTTTTTTCGTAATGTTGGTGTAAAATGCTTTCAATTGATACCAAACACTACAAATTTTTCTTCACTTTGTAATTTTTGGACTAAACTAACTAATATATGTTGATTAATCAATTAATATTTAAATACTAAATACTCGGCGTGGAGCCAATTATTTTCGAATTTCTCATAACAAAAGCTTTAAGATTGCTAAATTTTTAAGTTGGTATCATCTTTTGTACCATAGTTAGACATCTTTACGCTATATTGTAATTTGTATTAAATATATTGTAATTACTGTTATTGAAAATTAAAAAATGATATATTATTTATAGTTACCAACTCTTTTGTGAACACTGTGATATCATTGGTCAGAAGAAATTTTACTTTAACGTTGATCTTTTGGTTCAAAAACTAAAACATCAGCAAAATCAACATATTTCACTATATCATAATATGTATATTACAATATATTTTTACAATGTATTTTTGTTTTCTTAGTATAGAGGAAAAATGCTTTTGATTAATACCAAACATGACTAATTTATTGACACTTTGAAATTCGTATCATAAAATTAACCAATTAATTTAACTAATTAATTAATTAATAGTTAAATAATAAGACTCCATCTTGGAGCCATCAATTTTTGAATTCCCTATAGTCAAATTAGTAAGTATGCAAATTTTCATGCCAGTATCACTATTTGCAATATTGTTGGCTTAGGAACCGCACTATCATAAGAAGGTGTCCTGCAATAAATCCCATCTTGAGCTAGATTTTGACATTGTTTGGCCGTTCTGCAGACTGGAATCGAGAATATAAACACAAATAATTATTCGTTTCGCCCGCTAGGTACTCTCATCCAATCATGTATGTACTCCTAGGAATAGAAGACAATGAACAAACTAACATCCTGTAAGTATTTCACCTGAACAACATGATTTTCTTTAAAAAAGGCTTCTGTCTAATCCTTACGGTCCTAGGGACACAATTGTGTTGGTAAACTTTAAAATTTTATTCAAGGTACATAATAGTTTTTTTTATTTGACCCCAATTATTTTTGTTGAATAAAAATAATCCACATGCCAATGGGATAAAAAGATAATTTTTTGTAGAAGATTCAAAATACACATCTGCAAAAGAGGCTAAAATTAGGAAAAATTTGGTTTGTCCTGTAAATGTAATAAATCTCTAGTATTGTTATTATTTGAGATACAAAAAATATAAATTTACAAAAGAACCAAAAAAGGTTTTGGAATGTAATTCAAATTTGAATTTGTACATAAAATGAAGCTTTTATTCAAAAGCCAAAAAATCAAAAAAATCCTTTATAACACGTTTTTAAAATCTAGAAAAACATAAGAAATTTGAATTCATTGCCTAAAATGACAATCCAGACCAATTAAACTTGGGTCTGAAAGGGCTCACTTTAACCGCAATGTCCTGCAACATCATGCCACTATTTCCCATGACAGTCAGTCACAGCTAGACGTTGCCTTCATTGGTATTATGAAGGCATTACACACATTCTACGTTGATCTGATATCAAAGTATAGCGGTACCGACAGTATTGGCTCAAGCGCGACTCTGATTCGGAACCACGTTGAGATCTGCAAGCCCATGCCTGAAGGTTTGTTCCGAGGTTTTATTCAGTCGATTGCATGGATTGTGTCGGACATCCCTTTACAGATGTCCTGTTGCTCAACGATAATATTCTTACAGATAGAAGTATTCCATTCCATTCTTTATCAGTCTTTCCATTCCGGCTTCAAAAAATTAACAATTTAAATTAATTATTTTTAATTAAATTCAACAATCTCATGAAAAATTCTTTATTGCATTGTATAAAAATACATAAAACCTGTATTACATTTTGGGTTATTTAATGTATAGATAAAGTGAGAAACCTGTCCAGGGACAATTTCATTCCCCTTTTCAGGTGTTTTACTAGCTAATGTGGAGCTAGTGCAGTTGTGAAGGGAATTTCCAGAACTCAAGAAATCCCTTAAAGCCTTGGCTTTTCAGTAAGGATTGCCGGCCCAGCTTTTGAACGTGATATGATGGGATACCTACACGTTTAATGATTTTATTTATCTAACGTCCATCGGTTACAGTTGTATGAGAGGAAAAAATATTGCTTGTTTTTTTAAAAAATAAATTGTACACAATTTCGTTTTAGTTATTAAAAGCACAACACAACAACATATTTGTGGACAAATAAATACATTTTATTTGATCAATTCTAGTTTGGATATTTTTAATAACAATTATCAGTACCCAAAAGCTGTTATTTACATTAGTAAATGTATAAACCAGTCGTTTATAGCGTGAAACCTAGGACATTGACCGAACGACATATACATAGAACTACAAGAGATTAGGGGTATAATCCATTTTTTGATTTCAATCTCAAGCAATAAGGAACCGCGCCGTTCGTCGCAGACGAGATTTCGAGAATAACAAGTAATATGCAATAATAGAATTGTTTCTATTCCTTCTAACCTTTATTAATTTCATGTGTTTACTGACAGTGTTCACAGACCTTGATTCGGGAAATCCTGAGTTCTCATTCCGTAGAGTCCGGCAATCCTGACTGAAGTTCTTTTTCCGAGGTTTTTCTCAGTCGTTAATGCGAATGCAAGGTATTGAGTCCTCTTAAACAGCCCTCAGACATCCCTTCACAATTGTACTGCCTTACTCCAATTAGTTAGGCACCTGAAGCATTGCACCGTGGGAAGGTTTTCCACTAGAAACGTAAAATTTATTAATTCTATGGGTGGTATATTTATTTGTTTGGAGTCTATCCTCTAGCTTAAAAACTAATTTGCAAAGGAGGACACAATATACCATTTTTATATATATATATATATAAGTAGACATACGCAAAATAAGAAAATGTGGAAATCAATGATCAATTATTTTCAATACCGACAAATTGACTTAAACTAACAAAACATGTTTAAGCGGCTTGTTGGGCGTGGCATGGATCAGTGCTGTTTTAAAGGGCACTAAACAAGAGCTATCAAGTGTTTTAAAATCTTCCGATGCTCTTTTCTTACATTTGTATACTTTACAAGATAATGAAACATGATTTATAAAACTACGCCACACACATCACAAGGGGGAGGGTCTTCACCTCTTAGAAGATCTCCATGGTGACATTGATTGCAGGAATCTCGTGCCTCGTATCGCTATAAAGACTAAAGAGTCCACGGACATAAGCCAGACGGCGACTGTTGTGTGGTTTCCAAGGAAACCTCCATGCACCGTCTCATAATCGGCTTGCTGGAAGCGACCATCTCTCTGTAAAGAGCCATTTCATTTTACAGTGGTAAAAACTTTCATGTGGGGATTTGCTTTTTATGAGTAGGGTACGACTGTTTCTTATTTAAACCTCGTTGTATTCGTTGTGTTATTTGTTCGTCTTTTCATACTTCAACAATTCCTACGTGTACATGATTACACCATGATTGTATTTGGACAGCAATTCCAAATCTACAACATAATGGTCATGAACAATTTGCTGCGCAATTTTTCACCCACATAAAAAACATAACTTAATTACAATTAGTTTTGCACGAGTGGCAACCTTCCGACACGCCATGCATTGTTATGTACAGGTCCAAGGCGAAGGTTATCCGTTTTGTACAGGAATTTACTTCCTAAAGGAATTCACCTGTTAGACGCAGTCCCATTTTAAAAAGTACAACGGAACCAAAGCGACTTGCTTGTTAAATTTATACAGTATAATATATATTTATAATATACAGTTTATAAAACGAATGTGTGTTATTTCCTTTCGGATCCGTGGTCATAAAATGCGTGGTTTTGCGTTATCAAGGGCGTATTAGTATCTGTGGTCACTATATTGGGCGCTTCCATCTTGATTCTCAGCACTCCGTTGCCAATCCAATCATTATTTTTAAATCCAACACTCTTTTGCCAAGTAGTTGCTAAAGAAGTGGAAACATGTGGTTGCAAAACCCAGGCTGCCATGCCAGAAGCAAGAAACGGCGATGGATGATATGATGATGATGACGATTTTACCGAAAGCGTATCTGTAAAATAGCATAAAATAAAATAACATCACAGTTTAATAGCATTATTAATTTTCCAAAAAAAAAACGGTACACTTTAAAGCCATCGTTTTTTTCATGTTCGTTCGGCTGATTGCCATCAGAATCGTTTGAAATGTTGCACAAATAATAAAAAAGGTAAACTGTAGTGCTCTATAGTGGCACTTAAAAAAATAGTTGAATGGAACGATACAAAAATAAATTGATTTTTACACTTTTGGATTTTTTTAGTCAAAAATGGACCATTTAGTCTGCTGATCTGCAACCACAAATATTGATAACCGGCAGTGTTGGCTCGAGCGCTAAGCACTTGACTCTGATTCGGGAGATCTCGGGTTCGAATCCTGTCGAGTCCGGCAATCCTGACTGAAGGTTTTTTCCGAGAATTTCCTCAGTCGTTAATGCGAATGCAAGAAATTGAGTCCTCTTAAATAGCCCTCGGACATCCCTTCACAATTGTCCTATCCGCAATATGAAGAGGGTCACACCGGTTAAATCATATGTGTATACCCTACAGCGGACATCCTACAAAAATGTATTTATTTAAATATTGATAATCTACGACTGAAGGGATTGATTGACAAATTTGCAAACTTTTATACGCGTCGGATGCTTCCTGGCCGAGCGAATAGCAATTGCGAAATGTCAAAATGTATCCTCTTATCTATTCCATAATCTCATAAAAAAAAAACATTTCAATTTTGAACGGTCTTTTTATTTTTGTTTACACTCTTGTTCATATCAAGTGACCATGCACCGACGTCAATCAAAGCACGTCCCAAAGGGTGTAAACTATGTTACGAGGTAACGGTTAGCCGCCAATACTAGACCGCTCTTCCAGGAGCTAGTGCCAAGTGTAGTCTCTTCTAGTCCGCGTCTAGCTTGGCAGCGGACTAATCGTGTCATCCAGTGATTGAAGGTCAACCTGCTCCAGCAGGTTACCATGTTACCAATGCGTGCTAGATAAACTAAGTAAACGGAGCGAGTGCACCGCGATTTGTGCAATTATTTAGTTTTTTCTATCAATGTAACCGGGAGTTAAACTCGATTAAATATGTGTTTCCATGAACTTGAGCCGCCCATATTTCATAGGTCAAGTAGGGATGAATCTTTTTAAATCGTAGGAATGCAGGTTGTAGGGTACACATCAGGTTTACTTCTCCGGGGGTGACCCTCTTCAGGTGACTATCCGCTCGGTGTTGATGTTCGGATATTAGGGTTATAGAAACGTATGTGTAAGTGACATTAGTAGGAGTCAATCCAACCAGGTGGATCATGTTCACCATATACGAAATAAATAAATAAATAAATTGTATTTAGAGTCTATCCACTCAGTTATATAACTGATTTTCAGTGGAGGACTTTAAATCAAAGCGACCAAGCCAACCCTGTAGGCCCCGACGTAGTCGACGAGTGAGCGATAACCAACCAAAGATCGATATTTTTTAACAGGAAATATAGCAATCAGTCGTATGGACAGTGCGAACACCCGCGAATCAACGCCAGAATCAACAAGGCCGATTCAGAACAACTCTGAATTTACTATGTACTTCGTTGCTAGGACGGCTCCAAAGTCACCGTTTACAAACTCCTAAGACACGAACTGATGGACTAAAGTCCAAATGAGAAGTAAAAAACTACTAACTATAGCGGGAATCGAACTCTTGGACCTTCTGCCTTGGAATCAGATACGCTAACCACAAGACCAACGAGCCACATCTCGTTGAATCAATCTCAGCATGACAGCATTCACATAAGACACAAGAAAACCTTGGAAAACCCTGTCAGTCATGGCTGTTATCGAGCCTCTCAAAGTGACCTACGTTCTACCTCTATATAGATCATGTGGATCATGTGGATATAGATTCTAGGTTGGTTCATCAAACGATTTAAAAAAAAATACTTTTTAGTTTGAAACTTTTTACTATTATTTATTCCTTTTCTTTTTCAGTCATTTACAGAACATATTATTACTATAAGGCTTATAGTAATAAAAGTAGGAAAAACCCACATAAGTTTAAATACTTGTGAGTGGGATTGTATAGTAACAATAAGCATTGTTGCTTCATTGAGAGCCTCAGCTCGTATTTTTGTTGAGGTTGGTTTGAGGTTCGATATAGGAATCTCTTAACTGTTGCTGTTGCTGTTATTGTTATACAATTTTGTTATAACTACACTGTAGAACCGTTATCGTGAGAGTGGCACATAATAATACAAATGGTGATGAAAGTCGTTTGTAAACTGCCATAATAAATCTAACTATACAGTATTGTACAAACATTGTGTTTAGTGTTTTATTTAAACCTGTTGGAAACCGTGTTTTGATGCAGAACGCATGGATTTATTCTGGGACGCATTGAAGCTCTGTCATATGGGGTTTTGGGTTGCGCCAGTGTGTCACGTAAGAATGTGTATATCATACATGTAACTCTATCAGAGCACACTTTTAAAATATTGCTTGGTTTTGTATTAGTTGACCGGACGTCAATAAGCTACCAAAGATTTTTTTGAAACTGTGGCAAAAAATTATATGATCTATGATCGCGACATATACAATAACCTTTGTAAACAACCTAAAAAATATACCTTTTTGTTGGTGAATAATGAAGTCGAAAAGTGTTAAAATGCGGATTCAGTACATTTGGCGATCAAGCTATCTCTGTTAAACAAGTTGACCCGAGCACATCCAACTTGTCTTAACAGCGAATAACATGTGGTGTGTGGAAATAAAACACGTACCATGCGAATGGGAACATTCTTATATTTAGCCCTTATGGTTTACAATAAAATAAAGTAGAATAGCGTATCTAGACGATGAGCAATTCGAATGGAAGGAGTTCTTTTAACACCTTTTAAAAAAATGTGAGGAATTTTCCTTAATTTAAGAGTAAAAAAGTTATAGAATCTTGTAAAATCTTAGCTTCATAAAATGTTTAAAATGGTAGTTTCAGATTAGCTTTATGCTAGCGTATTTTTTCGGTAAAGTCCATTTTAGTGGCTGTTCAGGATGAAAATACATTTTCCAAAATATCCTTGTAACAGCCTTTATTATTTCTTATATATATCAATGACATTGGGGTAGGGTTGAAAGCAAAGTTTAGGTTATTTGCAGATGATTTTGTTCTCTATTTGGAAATTACAGAAGCGAGAGTTTCTGAGATCTTACAAGGGGATTTAGAATAAGTTAGGAGATTGGTCTAAAATTAATAAGATGGGTATGAATGTCGAGAAATGCAAATTTGTTAGCTTTAGTAGGCGAAAGTTTAATGTAAGAAATCCAATGTATATGCTTTTGGAGGAGGTTTAAAGTGGGAGAAAATCTATAAGTATTTAGGCGTGATTCTAGAGCAGGGTTTAAATTGGGAGATGCAAGTCCAGTCGGTACGAGTGTTAAATTTTGTAATGCGAATATTAAAAGGAGCTTCATTTGAAATCAAGGTACAAGCTTACAAAACCCTTGTGAGACCAGCTTTAGAATATGCAGGTGCAATTTGGGATCCTTACCATGAATGTGAAATAATGGAATTGGAAAAGGTACAGAGAAAAGCTGACAGAAACGTTAAAGGATTCAAAAAGTGGTGGACAGAAGAAACTGATATAAATGGTAAAAAGATAAGGAGATATGAAAGTATGGGAAAGCTGACAAATGAATTAGGATGGGATGCCTTGGAATTGAGAAGAAAAAGAGACAGGTTCTGTATATGTATAAGGCGTCAAGGGATTTTCCAGGCTGGGGAGAAATCACTAGTTTTCTTCAAAGGGGTATTTATAAGGGTAGGGGGATCATGATCAGAAATTTAAAAGAGATATTATTAAGACAGATGTAGGAAAATGTTCGTTTATTAATAGAACAGTATCTGAATGGAATTTGTTACCTGAGAGCACTGTAAAGAAAGATGGGCTAATACATTTTAAAAGTTCTTTGGAAAATTTGTAAATTTGTAAATTTGTAAATATTATGAAATTGTATATTTTAGATTTAAAATGTTAATATTGTACCTTGCCACCATACAAAATTTTGTATAAACTGTAAGCTTATAAATAAATGTAAAACAATCCGTGTTAGTAGAAACTTAAACGCGTTATCGTTGTGGGAACTTGTAGAGTACCCGATACCGGTAGCTCGTTAAATTTTATTTTATATTTTGATAACTTTTAACACAGTGCGCTATAATTATTTGTGATAACTTTTATCTACCACGGGGCTATAATTGGATGAGCGTAGCGAGCGTAGCGAGCGAAGCGAAGATTCCATTTCACTACACTGGAGAAAAAAATCCGGAATGTTTTTTTTTTTTTTCTTTTTTTTTTTTGTATTTTTGTCTGTTTGTTAGCACGATTCCGGCTAAACCGATACTCCGATTGCGATGAAATTTTATGGAGGTCTTCGAAATCTCTGAACTTAGAACTGCCACGTTTTTGAGCTTAATCGAAAAAAAAAATTCTCATGAAAATCGCAATTTTACGATTTTTTTCGATTTTTTAAAAATTTCTTCGACTTACAACACCTGCATGCTTTGTCCGATTGTAATGATTTTTTCACAGAACCTTAATTTTATGAATTGATATATTCGTGTAAAATTTGAGCGTTATCAAAAAAATATTTTTTACGAAAATCGCAATTTTACGACTTTTTTCAATTTTTAAAATTTCTCCAGCTTATAACACCTACATGCTTTATCCGATTGTAATCATTTTTTTACAGAACCTTAATTTTATGAATTAATATATTCGTGGAAAATTTGTGCGCAATCGAATAATTATTTCTTATGAAAATTTCAATATTACGATTTTTTCCTTTTTTAAAATTACGATTAATTTAAAAAAATTAAAATTAAGTTAATTTTTTATTAAATTAAATTAATTTTTTTATTAAAATTTATTTAATTTTAAAAATATCTTCAACTAAGTAATTATTTTTTTACAGAACAACAGTAAATCCGCATAACACGTGGCAGCTCAATGCACCAATTACGCTCATCCAACAACGCGGCGGGACTTAAGCGTTTTCCTAGTAGTATACCCACTAAAACCCCAGGATGTGTCAACTTCTCTCACCAGAAAATAAATAATTTAACTGAAAACTTTCATTGAATCTTTCAAGGTAACTTTAAAATTAGTTCTAGCTTTTCAGAATCATTCATAGGACACATTTGGCAGGTGGTAAAAATAGCCAAATTCGTTCGGCCATCAAGCATCCGGTGCATACGACGCTTTGCACTTCTCAAGAAAGCATACACATCGACAGCCCTACAGTCGTAGGTTATCAATAGTCTTTGTTAATCAGCTACAAACAAATCACAAAAATTAAGTATTAAAAAATCGTAAAAATTAATGTATTTATTAAATTAATTATTATATACTTGTGATTGTTTTGTAGGGCCCTTTATCTGCAGTTCAACTGCAAAAATTAAAACAACTGGTGGGGTCTTATCAGTCGAGTGGACAGACTTTAAAACCCGATTTTGAATTTTTAATGAAAGTAGCAATTACGTACTAAAAACAAGATTTGGTATTTTTAAAAGACTATTATAACTGAAATTCATATTACGCTGTTTGTTGGATGAGCGTAGCGAGCGAAGCGAAGATTCCATTTCACTACACTGGAGAAAAAAATCTCAAATGTTTTTTTTTTCTTTCTTTCTTTCTGTATTTTTGTCTGTTTGTTAGCACGATTCCGGCTAAACCGATACTCCAATTGCAATGAAATTTTGTGGAGGCCTTCAAAATCTCTGAACTTAGAACTGCCACGTTTTTGAGCGCCATCGAAAAATTATTTCTCATAAAAATCGCAATTTTACGATTTTTTCGATTTTTTGAAAATTTATTTTACTTATAACATACATGCTTTATCCGATTTTAATGATTTTTTCACAGAACTTAATTTTATGAATTAAGATATTCGTGTGAAATTTGAGCACAATCGAAAAATTATTTCTAATGAAAATAGAAACTTTGTGGGTTTTTTCTTTTTTAAAACAATTTTTTTACTTATTACACCTACATGCTTGATCCTATTGTAATAAGTTTTTCACAGAACCTTAATTTTATTTATTTATATATTCGTGTGAAATTTGAGCGCAATCGAATAATAATTTCTTATAAAAATCCCAATTGTTTTCTTTTTTTCTTTTTTTAAAATTACGATTAATTAAAAAAAATTTAAAATTTAAGTTTATTTTTTATTAAATTTAATTTAATTTAAAAAAATTTGAACTTAGTAATAATTTTTTCACAGAACAGAAATTCCGCATAACACATGGCAGCTCAATGCACCAATACGCTCATCCAACAACGCGGCGGGACTTAAGCGTTTTCCTAGTATAGATATTTTGGGAAACGTCACTAAAATAAGTTATTGCATCGTTGATTAAAACCACCTGCTTGCAATGGATAGTCGAATCAAGTTCTGTTCCCGTTGTATCGAGAACTACTTTACCGTAACCAATGTACGTCGCTCGTCACCAGAATACATTACGCTCTGCAACTGACCTCTCCACTAGTCGCGTTGCGTGGCGTGGCGCGCATTCCGGTTGCACGGGTCTCGGTACTTGAGTGCGAGTGTGAGTCTAGGTGTGAGTGTGCGGTACCGCCGCGTGTGCCTCGACATCACCGTCTTCTTACTTCGCCGTTTAGTCGGACTTGGTATAATAGTCTGGCACAATGAAATCACACATTTTATTATTGACAGACTATAGTTGTCCTTTGGTTTGGTATTTGCAGGCAACGCTGTTGTCTTACGACACTGAATAGCAATACATTTTGTAAAATTTTTTTTTTTATTTATTTATTTTACGTCTATCATATCAGTTTAAAAATTGATTTAGAAAGGAAGACAACTAAATAAATCTAATTTCATAGATGCATCCACAACAATGAACTACAGTTAAGTAAATACTTAAAATAGTAGGCCTAATATTACAACAACAATGCTCTATAACACAACAATTTTGGTTATCAAATTCAAAAAGGTTATTAAATGCAATTAAAAAAAGAAAAGAAAAGAAAAAAGAAAAGAAAGGGAAAAATCAAAATCAAAAAAGAAAAATTAAAAAGAAAATTTCGAATAAAATTAAATAGCTTAAAATATGTTGATATAGTTCAGAAAGTACCTCAAAGGGTACTCATATGTAAAGGTCCGTACTTTTACATAATTTTCACTTAATCTTTACTCTTGAATGTGTTTATGTAATAACTATTGACCCTGATAATGTACATATTATTAACATAATTAACATATTATTTGGAATCTTTCCATGCTCAATGTAGTCTATCCAATGCACACTTTGAAAATTAGCCATTAAATGAGTTAATAACCGGCCTTGGATATCGTGACACCGTATTTAAGAATGAGTTATCACTAGCAAAGTTTGTCAATACCAGTTTAGCAGCATAAGATATTACTAAGTGCAATGCTAATGTTATGCCCATCTTGTAAACACACCACTAACGGGATATTGCCTAAACTTGTTGTAAGTATGAACAAATACTAAATGGCCACTACAAAACAGCTACTACACAAACCTACCTATAGCAACCCCTCCCAATAAAATACATTGTTTTTGAATATTTGACTTTTTTACCATGAAAGAGTTACTGTCTCAAAACCGATCCCAATTTTATTTATTTATTCAGTTTATAAAATTGATTTACAAAGAAGGAAGAAATTAAAATGAAATGAGGGATGGGTAATTTATTAATATTGTGGAAATTTAAACTGAAAAGGGCATATTAACCCCAAAAATTATTTTTTACCACATAATCAAGAGCTCAATACTACACTCAAATGACCGTTGAAAAATTAAATCTTGTGGTAAATTTGATTTAAGACGTTTTTTTTTAAAATTTTTAGCTTGAGATTGGCGAAAATTGGCATATTGGTGAATTTATTAAATCAGATTTAACTGCTTATTTTTTGTCCCACACAAATACTAGAGCATCGTACGAATATAAAATGGCCCTATAAAACATCGTGTCTTGAAATTTGTGCACAACAAATATACTCTCAAACAAGCAATAAAATGCCTTCCAAAATCACACTCTTTCTTGGTAATCACAATATTTTGACCGTACCACTTGCCCAAATTAAAAAATAAAAATAAAGCGGATTTACAGAAAAGGCTGCCGAAAACGTCAATAACGGCCAATCCTTTTTTTAATCAAAATCCTCCAAGGTCAAGGGGCATAAAATCGTCACCGTGTTATTTCTTATGGGAGATTGATGCCGATCGGACATAGCTCGAAAATAACCAAGTTACACCATTTTTTTATGGTCATGATGGACCCATTCATTTTTATATTTTTTATAAACTTTCAACTATAATAACCCTGAAAGAAAGAAATTGTTTGAGTTAAGGGGATGAATACCCCTTTAAGTTACAAATTTATGGGTCAAACATTTTAAAGATTTTTTATAAATAAACAGAACATAAAAAACATTTTTACTATGGTAATTTTATCGGCATATTATATTATAGAATGTCTGGTTAAAAACAATTTTTTTAGGTAAGGTATAAGTTATACATCAAGAGCAAATTCTCTTATGCCGGCAAAAAATAAAACACACATAAAACTCATGTTATAGCTCTGTTACGGCGTCGTCATGGTTGACAATAATTTAAGATCATCATGGAAACAGTAGCAGAATGATAATTATAATAATTTGTAAAGGAGACCTACTCACTGATTGAAAATATTTCCAGAAAGTCCGCAAAGAGGTGCCAACTATTAATACGGAAATAAAATATAGGTATTACAACACCGTACAGATTTGTAGTTATAATCTTCTGACCAGATAAATAGATGAAATTGTTCTGGTAAAACCGGTTAGTTTGATCTGATATAGTAATGAATAAGCGAGGCGGGATCAAAAGAGAAGACTGCCAAGTGGACTCACTTGTCACTCGGTACATGGTCTCACTTGTCACTCGGGTACATGGACTAAGGTGTCACTCAGGAATACATGGACTCACGTGTCACTCGGGTACATGGACTCACGTGTCACTAGGGTACATAGACTCACGTGTCACTAGGGTACATGGACTCACGTGTCACTAGGGTACATAGACTCAGGTGTCACTCGGGTACATAGACCCACGTGTCACTAGGGTACATGGACTCACGTGTCACTAGGGTACATGGACTCACGTGTCACTAGGGTACATGGACTCACTTGTCACTCGGGGCCATGGACTCACGTGTCAAAGGTCCCCTAAACGACTGCCAGAGCTTGCCTCCAGTTACGGGGAGTAAAAATCTTCCATGCTTACGAGCTGATGTTTGCACATTGGTCACTGCAAACTGCATTACAAATATTTTTTCCACTGCCTCCATTGCAACTGAATAGCATCTAGGAGACAGTGATTTTTTCAAAAGCAAAACCATTGTCGTAAAAAGAATTCCTACACATGTTAAGCCTATTTTTTAATTTATTATTTCTTGTAGGTTTAAATCGAAATTGATTGGGCTCATTTTGTAAGCAGTTCTCAGTTAACCGGTCACGGATGTCTGTTTAAAATTTCAGCCCAATTTCTTTGGCCGTTCGGCCGTATGGGACCGGACAGACAGACAGAATTAATCACGACCAAGGCCCGTTCGAGTAGCGTAATAGACTTCGTTTCGTTGCGCTCACTCGTCTTATTAAAATTGTTATTGTTATTACTAGGGAAACGCCAAAGTCGTTGTTAGACGTGTGAGTGAGCCATGTGTTGAGTACGCGGTAACATTACATTTTTCCCCTATCTTAGGCCTATCTAGCCTATCTTAGGCTACAGTGGCGCATTATGGCCTTACCGTTGACGCGCCCTTATACCAACTAAACTTATAAACCCTATTGTTTATACGAATATAATTATCAAACTTTATATGCAAATGTTCCCGGGTAATCAACACATGACTCGCTCACTCGTCTAACAACGACTCTGGCGTTTCCCTAGTCTAGTTGGCTAAGGCGCCCTTATAGCCGAAATGTGGGAGACGTGGGTTCAATCCCCTGGTCGGGTTAAAGATTTTGTAATTTCTGGATTGTATTTTTAAAATTATTAAACATGTTTTGAAATGCATATAACGCAGTGTAGTCCATCTTCTGTGGCAATAGGGCCTACTATGGTAAACATAGCCAGTACGAAATACGTGAAAATATTGCAAGGTTTACTCAATCTATGAGCGGAATTTGGGGGTACCTTGACGTTCAACATTCTATAGACCATGCATGGGCACGGTATTTCACAGCCAGGTAAATAACAAACAAAAAATATTTTTATAAATCGAAACCATTGTCATAAATTCTACACATTGGCAGTCTATTTTTCAATTTATTATTTCTTGTAGGTTTAAATCGAAGTGGATTGTGCTCATTTTGTTAGCAGTTCTCAGTTACCTGGTCACGGATGTCTGTTTAAAATTTCAGCTCAATCTATTTGGCCGTTCGGCCGTATGGGACCGGACAGACAAACAGACAAACATTCAACATACACACATTTAACATTTAACATACAGACAATGGTCACGACCAAGGCCCGATCGAGTAGCGTTATAGACTTCGTTTCGCTGTGCTCACTCGTCTAACAACCATGCCAATGAGAAATTATTATTAATTGTTAATCTCTAACAAAAGGTTATTAGGAACTTACAAGTGTTATCTAACTAAAACTAAACAATTAAAAAAAAAACATTCATTTTAATTTAAAACGATACAAATACCTACGTTATACAAATCATTAAATACATGGACAAGTATTATAAAATTAAAAAGTGCAGTGTTTTAATGTAAAAAACGACTGAAAAAACAAAACTAATGCCAAACCTATTTATACAAAATACGAAACAAGTGAAAAGGTGATTAGAGTGAGGAACGGAACAAATATAATTATTAAGTTGGCCTATATATTGCGATTCATTAGGTCAATTCTTCATCATTATCGTAATTCAAAAGTGTATGTCGAAAACTTTAAATTATAACAGTTCTTCATTTTTTCATTGTCAATTTTCGGACAATTT